>CALNXJ010000020.1:1550000-1557500 GCA_942486045.1 Pocillopora meandrina | reverse complement strand
TTAAAACTTTGCTTAATCTCGGCAATAGTGTTGACTCCAATATAATTTTAGCTAAAAGTAACATGACAACTCTAGAAAATAGGCGATTTTATAGTTCCTTGGTATTACTTTAAATGTATGAAATGGAACGGTCCAGAATATATTAAAAACTTTTTTCAATTGCGGGAATCTAGATATAATTTAAGGAATAAAGTTGTAAATCTAGTGCAACCAGGGTATAATAATAGATTCTATCATAATTTCTTTACATATAAAGTTAGTCACCTTTGGAACAGTTTAGCTAGAGAACTTAAAACAGCATCTAAGCTTAGCGATTTCTGTTACAAACTTAAGACTTTCGATTTCAGCACACTAGGACCTATCTGTAAATGTAATACATGTATTTGACTTTCATTGTACATACACATACATTGTCATTTTTATTCATATTAATCTACTGCAATATCTTTCACCGAAAATAATGTTTAGACTCCTTTAACTATCAATATTAATTACCTACAAATTCACAATTATTATTCATACTCTAAACTTATATATTTTTACCTATAAAGTTTTAATTTTTTTTATTTTTTATCTGATTCAGTTGACATTGTCGCTTGTGTTTGGGCTTTTGCCTTCAGCTCAAGTCTTCTCCTTTTTGCCTGTGTTAATTGAGTTAGTTACATGCTGGAATTTATTTTGACTTATAAGTACTTCTTATAATGTACCTTTAATTATAGTTAATTTATAGTCTACCGTTTTATACATGAGCCTCTGGCTCGGGCAATTGGGCAACCATGCCTCACGTTAGACAATAAACTTTGATTGATTGATTGATTGATTGATTGATTGTAAAACATGGAAAACATTTATGTGAATTTCTCCAAAACTGCACCGATTCTGGAACTTAAACCACCCACCTAGCTGGTTATAATATTCTAGTTTTAAATATGTAAAAATATCTACGGACCTGCCTCCACTTTTTATAGAGGCAATTCGCGAAAAAAGCTCAAAATCAGATATTGCACAATTTGGCGATGTTTACATCTAATGTTCTCAACAACAAATGTTTCAGACAAATGAAACATGCACGGCTTTGGAAGAATGTTATCTTATGAGCAATATCCCGAAGAGAAATCTCGCCTCTGGTTGTCATCTTTTAATAAAAAAATTGATCAAACTTAATGGAGGACTACTCGACGTAACTTTAAACATATACCTCAAATCGTGTGCATATCATCCAGATTCCGAGTGCTGCACTTTCTTTCATGGAATTTGAGCAACCCGAAGTCCCCTGAAGATACACTGATATACTTGTATGTCATTTGAAACATGTTGAAGTGGGCTGATGTACACTAAAGTATCCTCACACCGATCAATTGTCATAAACATGTACGTTATCACGATGGCGTGATGCTGTATTTCTCCATGAAGTTTCCATCGGTCGCTCCAAAGAAGACAGGAAATTTATATTTTTCATATATGTCAGCAGATTTCCGCTTTCTGAAGTAAAAAAAAAACAAACAAAAAGAGGAAAACTTTGATAAACGCTCGTAAACACTGAGAATCTAAGAGTATAAATCGTAACTTGTTAGCAGCAGCACTACATGTAAAACCCAGTTGCAACCAAATCAATTTGAACGACATAGGCATCTCCTTACAAAGAGCAGATACGAGCAATTATCATTTCCTTGTGACAGGAACTAAGATATTTCAAATCATCTGAAAACTGTCAGATAACTGTTTAAAAATTTTGCATAAGATATGAAGAGGAGAGACTTATCACCGCCGCAGTGCTATCGAGTCAATCAATGTTTCCTTCCATGTATTGATAAAGAAAAAAATCAACAAAGTTCGAAATAAAAGACTTAATTAAATCATAATTTCATAATTCCACCTTTCAAACAACTTATTATCCACACGCAAATCGTAACTTGTCACATGAACAAAACTCCCCATGGTTAATATGTAATCTGGATTGCTTCATGTCTTTCAGGAAAAAGAACAGCGATTTCATCACCATTATTTTCCATACCTTTCTCCCGGATATCTTTTACAAGCTTAAAGAAAGATGAATATAACGCAATCTCCCAGTGATTTACACGAGTGGAAGTCAAAGGTCTCTTTAATTTTCCCCTGAGGTGGCCGGCTCACCAGGAAGAAAAAGGAGATCGTTCGGTCTAATAACGTTAGTCTGTGGAGACCATCAAGCTAATAGCTGAGAAGATTGTGCCCTTTGGTTCATCATTGACAGCATTAATTATTTCAAATCTGTATTTTTCGGTCCAAGCGACATCAAAAATAGTTGCTTTGTATTTTTGTAAGCACTTTCTATAGCATTTTATTGTCAAGGGAAATAAATCTCAAGGCTCAAAGCCAATACAACGTTCGAGCATGTGAAAGACTCCCTGAAAAAAGCTAAAATTTTGGAAATTGATTGTGATGAAATCCCTGTTTCGTTTTCTGTACTGCAGGGATACTGAGTAGTTCAAAATCTCCACTTTGTGATGATTTTCGCGTGAGTAGTTCAAATTGCTATTGTGACGACTGGGTTTTACATGTAGTACTGCTGCTGACAAGCTGCGATTTCTGCTCTTAGATTCTCAGTGTTTACGAGCGTTCAATTGAGGTTTTCTTCTTTTTTTATTATTGTTGTTTTTACTTAGAATGCGCGGAAATCTGCTGATATATCCAAAAATGTCCATTTCTCGTCTTCTTTGGGGCGATCGATGGAAACATCATAGAGAAATACAGCGTCACGCCATCGTGACAACGTACATGTTTATGACAAATGACCGGTGTGAGGATAGTTTCGTATAGATCAGCCGACTTCAACTTGTTTCAAATGACATACAAGTATATCAGTGTATCTTCAGAGGACTTCGGATCGCTCAAATTCCCATGAAAGAAGGTGCAGCACTCGGAATCTGGATGATATGCACACGATTTGAAGTTTATGTTTGTAGTTATGTCGAGTAGTCCTCCAAGAAGTTTGATCAATTTTTTTTTAAAAGATGACAACCAGAGGCGAGATTTCTCTTCGGGATATTGCTCATAAGATAACATTCTTCCAAAGCCGCGCATGTTTCATTTGTCTGAAACATTCGTTGTTGAGAACATTAGATGTAAACATCGCCAAATTGTACAATATCTGATAGAGAAATAAACATTTCACTCTTTTTTTTGCGACGTTTTTGTATGAAAATGAGGCTCCGAGCCTCGAACAAGCAGTCGTTGTTACCATGACAACAAGAGTGCTGCGACCTTTAAAAAGGGCATTTTTTATGAATCCCCCCCTGAGTGCCTAACTGCATGCAAAATTTGAAGGGGGGTTGAAAATCTTCATTTGCCAAGATGTTTGATTCTTACAGAGACTTGTTCTTAAGTAATTCTTTGTCATCTCCCTCCGACATGATATCATCCAGGACAAGAATACCCCCTCGTTTATCTCCAAACCATGTTGTTAAATCGTCGTGGGTAGGCACTCCTTTAAAAAATTCTATGCCATAGTGTTGCATGTCATCAAACTTATTTTGCCAGGATCCATAACAGTAGTGCATGCGGGCGGTCTTTCGTCAAAGACATCTAAATTTTCTAAAAGCAGGTGATGGATAAAGGTGGTTTTTCCACAACTTGTAGGGACCACAATCAAAATATTGGAAGGGAATTTGAGAGAAAATCCTCGTTCCACACACTTGAACATGATTGCTAAAAGCGAGTTACACAAAAATGACACGATTTTCTTTCATTCCTTTCATTTTATTGACGATTGAATAATGTCTTCTAACATGTCGCCTACTTTGTCATCGTTGTCTACATAATCCTTTTAGAAAACATGGAAAAACTCATTCATACTTTGCGTCTTGCTTTACACATGAAATAAATGATGGCATTATTCTCACAACTTGCGGTTTTTACAGATTGTAATGCTCAAGTATTTTTACGCACGTAAGGCCATCGGTTTAACCATACAATGAATGGTGTCAGAAATTCACAGGTGGTTAAATTTAACCCATAGCTATTTAAAATTTCACAGCTATCGTGTTCGGTCCACACAGCTATCCAGTGTTCCCCAGGTTTGTCTGTAGGGTGGGTATTGAGAATGTAAGCTCTCGGTTTCACACGTTCAGGCGACTTGGGTAGTTCGTCACAGGCTAAAGCACCCACAAAGTACTTGCGGAGTTCTGGATCGCTATCCGCTAAAGCGTCGAGTTGATTCGTAGTAAGCCACACAAACTCCATCACTGATGCACTTCCATGATGGTAGCTCCCTTAATGCCATCAATTTCCATAATACTTTCATATTCAGCATAAACGATCACTGTTTTCTGACTTGCTTGCCCTGCACATTTAGTGTGAATGTTGATGAAGCCTTCGTTTTTAGGTAGAAGAACCGGGTCATCGTGTCTTCCATTGGCCACATTGGAAAATGCAAACAGCATGCAATTTTTTCCATGACCCCAGTCTTTGAATCGCATCATGTTTCCTGCATTTCTGTACCGACAGCCAGTAGCATTCAGAAATCGGTAATAACCCACCAAGTCTTCTTTGACCATTAGAAGTGTTGAGTTCCAAAGTCTCGCGAGGGTATTCTTCTCCATTCACAATTTGTTTGATGTATTCCACCTCAAATTAGCCAAAGGCCAAGCGGTCTTCTTTGTATTGACCATTGAATGCAGTAGTTTTCAGAATACCAATGATGACTCTTTGTGGCACCTTTCCATTAAGTGGGTTGTTGATTTCTTTAGAAGTGGCCCCATCGTCCAGGGGAAACTGTCTCATTTCAGTACGGATCATGGCATACTTGGCTGAGGTTTTGGTCTTCATACTCATCATGCTCATGTAGACAGCTGGGTTTAGGGACACCAGACAAGGGAAAGAAGGTAAGTTTAATATCCTCTGAGTTGACTCGGACTTCCTCATTGGGTGGATTGTCTTCTCTATTCATGAACAAAGCTGCTGGATTCAGATAAAATTCCAATTCCAAAAGAGTTTTGGGGATGATCCATTTTCCTTGGTGAAACGCGTCTATAAACGGTTTCATTCTTAAGATTCTTCTCTTTCCTCCTGCATAGTAATCTCTTGCATCTGCTCTCTGTTTCTTGATGCTGTTTTGATGATTTGTAGAAAGAGCTGTATACGTGGCATCATCCATCTTGACATTTCCAGCAGTTTAGGTCACAGGAGAATCAATTTCGTTCCGCCATCCAGCTGGTTCGAGTATCGTCTCTCCATCATCTCTGTCATAATTCAGGATCGTCTGTATGAAAGCTTTAAGATGGTACATGTCCACCTGTAGATCGCAACGCCTTACATTCTTTTCGTTTGTTTATTGTTCTTGTGCAAAAGTGCTAATATTAGTAAAATTTCGTGTGCGCTTTCTTTGTGTCATTGCTTAACGTTGCATAACGTAGCATTTATTTAACCGTATTGTTCATCGTAGTTTGGGGCAGTTTTGCAGTGTAGTTTCGTCGAGTGTAGTTTCGTATATTTGTTCTTTTCGCTTCGTGCAGTTTGTTCGCTACTAGGCAGGATCTATAACATCGCAACAAATTTAACTTTTGTATCATGTAGTTTTCTTCGTCGTAGCTTTCCTTATGTATTTAGTCTAGTTTATATTGAAATAGTTTTCGTTCCCTGTTTTATTTGCAGTTTTTTTTACTGTGTCGTTTTGTTCCGCGTTAAAAATTGCGCTAGAATTAGTATTAGTCGCCAGTGGCAGTTACATCGTTAAAAATTTGCGATGCTTCAATGATGTCTTCGGAACGAGCACCTGAAGAAATGGACGAAGTAAATCTGCGAACAAGACCAAGAAGACCGAATACGACTCTCGATTCGGATGGAGTTCGTAACGAAAGGATTCGAAGCCTTAAGAACACTCGAAGAGGTCACATAGCAAAGGTAACTGCTAAAGTTAATGAAGTCATCGAATTACTTTCTGACGAAAGAAATGTACAAGAAGTAAAGGAAAAACTTACAACCTCCAAAGAGGCCTTTCGTAAGTTTGGAGAAGCGCACAGAAGTTATGCAGCAGAACTCGTAAACAAAGAAGAGAAGACTAAGTGCATGGAGTATTTCAGCCGCGAAGAGGAGAAGTCTACTGAAATCTGTCGACAAGTACTAGACTGGATCTCGAGAGTCGAAGAAAACCTTTTGGCTGTTTCACTTCAAGTGGATTCCGAAGTAAACTCAGACGATTCTGTTAGCTGTGCAGATGCGAAAACTTCCTCCAAAGCTTTGAAGATTTCAAGACGCTCAAGTCGCGCTACCTCACGCGCCAGTCGCACATCATCTCTCTTACTAGCCAGGGCAAAGGAAACAGTTCATGTTGCAGAACTTCAAGCAGAGCAAGCTATGTTAAAGAAGAGACATGAATTGGAGGAGCAGAAGTTCCGCCTAAAGCAGGAAGAGTTGCGTCTTGATTTAGAAGCCGAGATTGCAAAGACAGTGGCAAAAGAACAAGCCTTGGCAGCTATAGCAACACAGCCACCCCCTTCCATGAATCTAAACTCCGTGAAGTTGGAGAGGGAATTTAATCGCCAAGAAGAATGTAGTCCACCTCCGCGCGCGCAAAGCCATATAGCTTTAAATCCACTGGCACCTAAATTGCCACAAGCCAAAGCTGCTGTTTCCGTCCCAAACAATCAGATGACCAGAGTACGTTGCAACGAGAACAAAATGCTCTGCAGATCCAGCAGAATCGGATCGTGGAAATGCTGGCAGCCAATCAGAACAAAAGCAGACTTCCCCAGCCTCGTGTCCCAACATTTGATGGCAATCCTTTGGAGTATCACACCTTTGCTCGTTCCTTCAAGAACTTAATCGAATCAAGAACGTCTATAAGTACGAAAAGACTGTATTACTTAGAACAGCAAACTGCCGGGGACGTAAAGGAGCTTATACGTTCGTGTCATCATTTGCCACCCAACGAAGGGTACTGCGAGGCCTGCAGGCTGATGAAGAAGAAATTTGGTGACGAGTTTAGAATTGCGTCTGCATGCGAATCCAAAGCATTGAATTGGCCTCCCATTAAGCCCGAGGATGGAACAGCTCTCAGTAGATTCTCTATCTATTTAGCTAGCTGTAGAAACATGATGAAGGGCAGCCAGTATTCTTCCAAGTTCGATCAGCCAGACAAGATTCAGAGACTAGTCCTCAAGCTTCCATACAGAATTTTAAGTATACATTACACGCCTTACATTCTTTTCGTTTGTTTATTGTTCTTGTGCAAGAGTGCTAGGATGCCATTAGCTCTGAAATTTATTTGCTTGAAGGGGATGTGTGCAATACTGTTGGCTGGTGAAGTCATCATACCCACATTGTTTACGCGTCCTGTGAGATTGGCATTTTCTGTGGTTTTGAAACCCAAATCCAGTTGGACAAAACTTCTCGAAAGATCAATGGGATCTGATTGTAATTCCATGTACACTTGGATAGGGGTAATACTAGAAGTCTGAGGTGGTATTTTGACATATCGGTAATTTACCGTGGAAAGATCTGTAGGTGGTATTCTAAAGAGAT
>CALNXJ010000020.1:1530000-1545000 GCA_942486045.1 Pocillopora meandrina | reverse complement strand
TATTTTCAGTGGTGCTACACGAGCCTTAGCCTTTACGAGGGAACAATGACTTCTACCATTTTCATCAATCAACCTGAGATAAGAGCATTGTCCGTATCCCCTTTGCGATGCATCTGACTTTTCATGTGGCTGCACAGTGGCAATTCTTCCAAAATCAGGAGGCTTGAAGTGCCTTGGGATGCCCAGCTGCTCAAATAACAGTAACTGATTTCTCCACCTTTCCTTTTTAGCAAGAACTTCTCCATTGATTGGCTCATCCCAGCTTTTCCTGACACAGATCTCTTTATGTTTCTGCTTCCCAACAAGGACGACAGGTGCAGTGAGCTCTTGTGGGTCAAAGATCGAGTTTATGGTTGCCAGTATACCTCTACGGGCGCATGGCTTGTCCTTTAACTCAGTTCTGAGTTGAAATGTATCTGATTCAATACACAATTGTACATCCAGGGCTCTCTCAATCGCTAACTTGTTGCTGCCTGAGTCTAGACCGCTGATTTCCTTTGCTCTGTTTCCAGGGGGTACAGTCATCATCAGCTTTCGACTGTTGCTGACGATTTTTTCAGTTTAAATCTTCCCTGTACACACCTCCCCCTAACAGCATGCATGAGCTCTACAGGGCCCTCTTCTGTCGAAACTGATTTCAGTGTATTGTCCACATAGAAGTTCTTCTTTAGTGTCACTGCAGCTCTCACATCAGACTCTCCTTCTCCATCTTCTGCTCTAAGTTTCAAAGCAAAGCTGGAACATCCCGGGGTTGAACCAACCCCGAAGAAGTGTGCCGTTATATATTACTTTTGAGGTTATAGAGTCAGGTCTCCATTCGGTCACCACAAGAAGCAGAGGCAATCCTGATCATTCTTCGTTACTTTGACTAGAAAGAACACAAGGCTGGAGTACAAGGCTCAACTGATGGGATAAGAATTTTTTTCGGTGCCATTGTTTTCTGAGAGGCCTTTTGCAAAGTTTTTACACTTTCCTCTCCTAGTCTTGCCTTAGCCCGACTTGCTGTACTCGTTAACTGTATCTTTTGGTCTCCTGATGCCTTCCTCTGAGTAGACTTGGAGTAGTCTTGCAACCTTCAATGTGTTTCTGCAAAAGTCGGCTACCCACTTCGTACGAATCTTCACTCTTCATTTGTAAGCAGTCCTTAATCAGTACCTTTGCCCTTCCACTAGTGTATTGATCCAAGAAATACAAGCACTCACTAGGATTATCTACCTTAGATTCTATGAGAGCTTCAAAGGCTGCAGTGAATGATGGGTATGACTTCACATCTCCAGAGAACATAGGCGGCTTATGGCTAGGTGAGAGACTTCTGGCTTGTTATGTAACAATCATTTTTGACAGTTCTAAATGTCACTATAGTCTTGATCTGATATTGTACTTTCTACAGGGCTTCAATCCTTTCCGTAAACGTACATACATCCTTGCTTATCGTCATGATATAGCTTGGTATCAGGGGAAGTCTCATGGTCTTCTTCAATTTCTTCTTCTTTAATGGAAAGTTTCCTTGGATTGGGCAGTTGGGTTCATACCAGCAGCACTGACTCAGATGGGTGTGGTAACAGAAGTGGTCGTTGAAACGGTGTTGACAGGAGCTGAACTTTGGAATTTCACAGAAGGCGCCTTTAGACTGACCGTTAGGTTGTGCCTCAGATAAGATCGGAATGGACGTAAGCGTAGCTCGCACATTTTTTAAATAATCATTCCTGCCATCAATGACTTGTTCTTCATCAAACTGTGCAGAAGTTTTTTCTTCAGCCTTTGCCTCTGCAATCTGCTGCCAAAGTTCAAGCTCTTCAGAGGCCATTCTTAGCACTTGCTTCTCCTTATTGCTTTTGCTAGCTTTATTAATCTGGGTGGAGTAGACATATCGTGATGCGGAGAAGTTGTGCTATTTTATCAGTGGGTATAATATAACTATTTAGGCTACTTTGACCATGTGAACTACCTGGACCAATAAAAATAGGTTTTGCAATCTGTGCAGTTTATTTCTGTCTGCTTCTTTGAGTATTTAAGCACTCGAAGCATCTGAGCCAGCTTGTGAAATTTGTGCAGTTGAGCCGATTTAGTTATCTACGCCTTTTACCTGGTTGAACCATTTCAGCAAGCTAGGTATTTTGTCATTTAAGCTAGATTGACCATTTGAAATGTAAAACAAGTTAAACTAGTTGGACTTTTTTAACTTCTTAAACCAATTGGGCTAGATTTTGGCACCCGTCTATTTAACAAGTTGAACCCTTTAAGCTAGTTGTGCATTTTGTCCAGTTGAACCATTGAAGCTAGTTTGGCCATTTGAACAAATTTAATCAACAAAGGATTGTGGAATTTGTGCAGTTTACTTGTCTTAGCTACTTTGACTATTTAACGAGTTTAAACCAATTTAGCTTGTTTGTGCAGTTGATCCTATCGAGCTAGTGATTCATTTCGTCCAGTTGAACCAATTAACCCAGTTTGAGCATTTGAACAACATCAACCATTTCAGATAGACGGTACAATTTGTGCACTTTTACTGTTTCCACCACTGTGATTCTCTTAACTAGATAAACCCATTAACTAGTAACGAACTAGTTGTTGTTAAACCCATTAACCAAGCTAGATAGTGCAGTTAGTATAACTAGCGTTTAAGCTAGCTGTACATCTTGTTCAATACAAACATTTAAGCCAGTTTGACTATTTAAACTACCTCAACCAATTAAAAAAGGTTTTGCAATCTGTGCGGTTTGACTGTGTTGGCTGGTCGGATCGTTTAATGTACTTTACCCAGTTGAGATAGATTATGCAATTTTTCTCAGGTGACCTCTGTTAAACCAGGTTAACCATTTCAGCTAGATTGTCCAGGTTGTGAATTTGAACTGATTAGGCTAGTTATGCATCGTTTTTCAATTGAAGCAAATAAGCTACTTTGACCATGTGAACTACTTTGACTAGTTAAGCTAGACTGTGCAGTTTGTGCAGTTGATCCAATTAGGCTAATTATGCATTTTATCCAGTTAAAGCCTTTAAGTTAGTTTGACAACATGAATGGTTGAAAATTACTGTAAATGATAAATTTCTTGGGAAACGAAGGTGTAACGTGAAACCATTTACATGGTCGAAACAAAGGAAGTATCATTTAGAAGATGTAATTGTTTAAGACATGACTTTGTCGCTGTTTTCATTTTTCTGTGTTTTCACATTTTGTACTGATCGCCAATATTTTTAACCTAGGACGAGATGGACGTGATGGGACAGTTGGAGCAGAGGTAAGGTATCTTTAAACGTTCAACTGTCTATGACGTACCTCTTCCTGTTAGTGGTGTATTCTTAAGTATAATCAAACTCTTGTCGTGGTTACCAAGAGATTATTTCCATTCCTTTTAAATTATCCAGCGAGACAAAGGTGAACCAGGCATGTATGGTGTGAATGAAAATGCTGGCACCAAGGTTGGTAAAATTTATATTTAGCGTATTTAACTTTTTTCTCTAATTTTTCCTTGGCTTTGGCCTGGTTGAGACGGTTGACACTTCAACTGTTATCAATTATCTGGTTTGAATATTTAAATCGTGATTACTGTAGGTTTCCCAGCCAGGAAGATTCAGTTACAAAATTAGATTTTGGTTAAAGGGAACATTTCATCAATCTGATCAGTAAGTGTTCTCTCGCTTCTTAATTTTCTAAAGTAATGACATATTACAACAAGTAATTTGTTATCTTTTCTTTTCTTATTATTATATTTTTGCAGTTATTGTGTAATATTCTTTGACATACATAAGCATGAAACGATGATGATAACGAGTTTTTTAATGATTTTTTGCAGAGCTCCTCAATATCTTCCGGCAAAAGAGGGTGTTGTAAAGTTGGTAAGAGTAATTTTTCACTTGTTTTTGTAGCTACTGCCTCCTACAGGAGGCGAAGCCACATAAACACAGCTTTCACACTAATCCGAGATACTCGGTAAACACTGAAACGAAATACCTCTGTGTGGTTGATTCCAGTCCGTCTAGAGGAATCTACTTGGTTGATTGGAAAGACGCATCGATCACAAAGATCATAAAGAATGGATCACCTTCCATAAGGACTGTGAACGATCTTAACAAGCAAAGGAAAGCTAGTGTTTTCTGAATTAGACGCAGGGAGGGTTGTGAAAGCTTATTCTCGTGTGGCGAATTACATCGTGGGATCAGGAATTGATTCAGCTAAAGACTTTTGTGGGAGAACAGCTTCCTTTGTTCAACCAACTGGCATCTGGGCGGAAGGAGAGACGATATTTCTGACAGACACTGGTGCAGAATGCAAGCATACAAGCTGTTGCAAAAATTTTGGGAGCACAAGCAAGTGAGCACCTGAGTAATTTTTGTGAGCAACTCGAGCAAAGGCCAAAATTTTGCAAGCTCTTTTAAATTGAATGGGACCATTTGATACCCCTTAAGGTATCAGCGCGTGAAGTTGTCTTCGGACTGCTATTCAGAATGGGGGCCTCTCCCTGCTGGTGTGCCACAGGGCATAAAACTGGGCCCCTGGCTTTTCATCTTAATGATAAATGACCTGAGAGTTAGTGATTTGCTTGCATGGAAGTGTGTCGACAATACCACCATAGCTGAAATGGTGCCTAAGGGAGGCCGAAGTAACATCCAGAGTGCTGTCAATGCTATCCAGGACTAGTTTCACAGGCAGAATATGAAGGTCAACACAGATAAATGTAAGGAATTGACTGTTGATTTTAAGAACAACCAGTGATTGTTTGATCCATTAGGACTTGATGGAAAGGAACTTTCTAAGGTGCAACGTGCCGAGATAACAGGGGTTATGATATCTAAAGATCTGAATTGGAACAAGCATGTATATGAGTCGATAAGAAAAGCAAATAAGTGCTTGCATTCCTTAGTGCTCCCTAAGAGGGCTGGTGTGAGTCATCAGGACATTAAACATTTCTATTGTTTAGTTATAGCATCAGTATTAGAGGACTGTACACCTACTTTCCACCATAGCTTTCCTGAATACCTTAGCAAAGACCTGGTGTGTGTCCAGAAAAGAGTCATGTAAATAATCACGCCTTGTCAATTGCGTAAAACAGCCCCTCAATAGCTATGGATTCTGTACTCTAAGTCAACAAGAAACTACATCTTGTGTTGGCCAAAAAAGACCATGACCTTCCTTGTATTTCATTGGCATTCCCAGTAATCATTTAATTTCTAATTATCCTAAATATAAGCATAACAGTGGTAGTGGAAAATGCCTTTATCAATTTAAACACACTTTATTACATTGAATGACAATCAAAAGCAGTGACCTAACACCTAATCATAAACCCTCCCACAGAAACATAGTTCACATAAAGGGCTGCAGGTGTTAGGAGAGATTGTTAAGACTCATTGACAAGAACAAGGGCGGTGTGCTGGTGGGGCACATGGGCAGGTGGGGCATGTGCCCCACCAACTTTGGGAAAACCAAAAATTGTGCGAGCTGCAATGAACATAAGTGTGGCTAGCTAAGATCCTTGGACCAGGTGATGATACATTGTAGGAGCTCATTTAGTGTATTAGAATTTGTAAAAGAAATATTCTGTGACTTTACAAATCCTACAATCTTTTGAAGTTCACCTAAGACAATACGACTTTAGAGCTGGATGGTATTTCCTTGGACAGATGTTGATTGATGGAAGGGCTAGCACTGGCCGGCAGAAAATTTAAGCTTTAAGACGGCAGCTGCAAAAATGGAATGAGCTCAGCAGAAACTGGACAGTTTCTTCAGCAAGAACCACAGAGAGAAGGAATCAAAGTAAGACTGCCAACACAGCATCGCCAATTTCAACTTCAAAAGGTAGCAATACTCTTCATTCATCGTTCCTGGATACAAGTATGAAAAAACTTGTCATCATAACAATATAAAACAGCACCTCATATGTATGCAAGTAGGTGCTGGGATTTTACAAATCAAGCCACAGTTGAGTTTTGAAATCAACCAATTAAAAAAGTCCAGAATCTAGGGGATTAAAGAATATAAATATGAGATAGTCTTGCCAGGATTTATGTAGGTACAGTTTTTCATTCGTAAGATATCAAAATAGGTGTTTCACAGAAATTAACAGAACTCTGGATGGAGGAGCAGACTTCATGTCCTTCAGGCTGTCCTATGAGTGACATAAACAACACGGCAGCCGGAACCAGGAATTACATCTGTTGCTGAGTTTTCCTGTGTTAGAGGGTAACCATCTCTCTCGACCCTACAGACATTTAAACTAACACTAATTATTAAACAAGGAGTGTTGAAATAGAAAAATCTCACAAGATAATTCCCATTTTCAACCTCCGTAACAGCTTTATCCTCGACTTACTCAACCACCAGTTTAATGTGACATGCAGAAACTTTAATACACCTTCAATCAATGATTCTCCAAAGATCTTGATTCCGTCTGTGATTCTTATGGAGATGACTTGGAGCGTAATTCGCTACAAACTCTCGGAGTGCACCTTGGTACTAATACAGACCTTGGATTGAATGATGTAGTTACATATCTGAGAAACCCTTCCGGTGCATCTGTTTATTATTTCTCACAAGTTTTTAATGTCACTACTCCCCCATCACTGAAACAAAGCTTATAAAGTTGACACCCCAAACAACTCATACATCCTCACTTCTTCAACTACTGGAACTTAATCAGGTGAAACAGAAACTTGGCAAAGAAAGGTTGGCCTGTTATGAACCAGGAACAAAGTGGTGTATTAATTGCAGCAAAACTGGAGACAGTATCCTCAAAGACAGAGTCCCAAAACAATACAAAGAACAATACCTTTGGGAGTGTAAAAGTAGTATTGCATGTAGTATGCTACCCCTCTCCTTGGTTGCACATGCATGTTTCATACTTGAATCTCCTCAGTCCAAAAATACAACCTCGAGGCTTTCTCAGTGCTCTTTTTGTGAGAAATACAGAGAAATTATAAACATTTGATATTTATCCCCATCAAGTTAAATTGTAGATTTTTTTTGTTTTCCAAAGGGAAGTGGCATTTGAAATCATACATACAGACCCCTTCTAGATTCTGTTTCTTTTGTCTTTTGGTCTAATATTTTCCTTATTTCTTAATTAAAATAATTGAGAAAACAATAGCCATTTCAAATTTCACAGGAAAATTAGACCAATCAGAAATCACAAAAATACCCTTTACCACCCAGTAAGAACAGTGGAGAGATTAGTGGGCAAGATGGCTGCCACATGTGGTCTCTGCTCTCTCTTAGTTTTTCTAACCTGCTGGGCATCTTATGCGCCCCAGAGCTTCGCCGACCTTGTCGTGATAAAAAAAACCAACCTTACTGAGGACATCTACGATATTTATTCCCGTAAGAATTTCGACTCGGGTTATATTGACCAAGCGCTGCATCACTGCTCCACTTAGCTTGCAGCAGGTGAGCTGGTCCAAACACGGATACACTTGCCGTTCACTTCCAGATCTGCACCGAGATATTGACATTACTATCTATATGGACATCTCCTCTAATCCCGGTCCTCAGCGCTGTCAAAGTGACGGTTTACGTGCTCTGTATTTGAATGCTAGGAGTTTTAAAGCCTATGTCGCTTCTGATGACAGCCGTACACGAAGGATTTGCAAAATTACCATACTTCAGGAGCTTGTTTATAACGGCGACTTTGATGTAGTCGGAATATGCGAGACTTGGCTCAATGAATCTGTTATTGACAACGAAATCATTCCAGGATATTCTATCTTTCGCCAGGATAGAGAGGATCTTGGTGGAGGAGTAATTGTGGCTGTCAAAGGAAATACTCAAGCTTCTAGACGATTCGATGTAGAGAGGGAGGATACCGAGCTAGTAGTCGTGGAACTCAAAAGATGTCACGAAAAATCAGTGCAACTTTATTGCTTCTATCACCCCAATACATCGCCCGATCCTATCCTCAAATTAAACTGCTCACTATGTGACAACTGTGAATCTGCGTGTATCATCGTGCTTGGGATTTCAATCTACCTGAACTCGACTGGTCTGGCGATCAAACTGCTCCAATGAACAATGGAAGTCGCGCCGATCATAACATATTTTGTGACCTGAAGGGTGAAAACTTCCTCCAGCAGTTTATCCCTGGACCTACACATCTAGCCGGCAACAAACTAGGTCTACTGCTCTGCAACTGGCCTGAAGTCATTGGAAGTGTTCGATCTTTCCATCCAAGGGTTGGTTTCTTTCCCTCTGACCATTATGTTGTTGAATTTGAGATTATACTAAAGTTTAAACGAGCAAAGAGGGTGACTCGCCAGTTCTATGACTTCAAGAGCGGTAACTTTGATGGCTTACGGGATTCTCTCACCCGTCTCCTGTTTGATGTTGCTACCTCGGCCGACATGAACGAACACTGGTCGAACTGGAAGGACCTGTTTTTAACTGCTGTAAAAGAACATATCCCTATCAAAACAGTTGGCGACAAGAATTCTCTGCCTTGGATTGACGGTGAAGTTCGACATCTGATCCGTAAAAAATATGCAGCCTTAAAGAAATTTCGCTTGAACAAATTGCCAGAACGGAAACTGAAGCTCCGCAAACTAAGTCAAAACATCAAATACCTAGTACTGTCAAAACACCAGCAATACTTAGCCAAAATCGAAGCGTCTTTCAAAGACAACCTGAAAGAGTTCTGGAGCTACCACAAAGTGTTCATGGGCGGACGCTCATGCTCTAACTCAGCGATCTGTTACGATGGTGAGGTGGCTACAAAACCGGCGCAGAAAGCTGAACTCTTTAAAATAAATATTTCTGTTCTGTTTTTATATCGGCTACTCTGGATGTAAACATAGATCCAACGAACAATTCACTTAGAACAGAAATGGAAATTTCTCAAATACGGGTGTCAGTTGATGATGTGACAAAGCACCTGATTGGGCTTGACACCTCAAAAGCTTGTGGACCCGACGGCATTCCAGCGCGCCTACTAAAAGAAGGTAGCCAAAGAAATTGCTCCGAGTCTCTCTGGGATCTTTAATCAGTCTGTTAATAGCGATCAAATTCCTACAGAGTGGAAATCCGTGGACATAACACCCATTCACAAGAGAGACTCAAGAGAGCCTGCCGAAATTACTGACCCATATCACTTCTTCCGATTGTCAGCAAAGTCCTGGAACGCTGCGTTTTTAATTGCCTGTATGATCATATTAATAACTTAATTACCCCTTTACAACACGGGTTCCTAAGGAATCGCTCATGTGTCACCCAGCTACTATCCGTTCTTCATACCATCGGCCAAAACCTGGATAAAAACATCCAGATGGACGTAATTTACTTTGACTTCGCCAAGGCGTTTGACACTGTAAATCATAACGTCCTTCTTCCTAAGTTAAAAACCTACGGGGTGTCAGGTCAGCTTCTAACCTGGTTCGCTAACTACCTATCTGGCTGACTCCAACGAGTTGTTATCGATGGCGCAACTTCGCAATGGGCCCCTGTCACTTCTGGGTTCCCCCAAGGCAGCCTTTTGGGGCCTCTGCTGTTCTTAATATTTATTAACGACCTCCCAGATGCAGCCATAGGTGATGTTTTCACTTCCCTCTATGCTGACGATACCAAAATATATCGCAACATCAATACCATCGATGACTGCATGTCTATACAGAAAACCTTGACCAACATGCACACGTGGACTCGGCACAACAATATCCGGTTCAATGCTTCTTAATGCAAGGCGCTAACCATCACTCGAAAAAAGAGCCCGCTAGACTTCATTTAAAAGCTTGATAATTTAGAGCTCGAGCGTGTGTCCACGGAGCAAGACGTTGAAGTTAACATCACCAACTCCCTCACCTGGAACACACATATCCATGCCATTACTGCTAAGGCCAACAAGTTACTTGAACCTTTAAAATGCACGTGCCCACTATTAAACAATGTCTCTGCTAGACGCTCACTTTATGTTGCACTTGTGAAGTCTCAGTAATCCTACGCGACCCACGTCTGGTCCCCGGACAAGATTGCATTAAAAACTCAAATTGAAAGGGTTCAAAGGAGGGTCACAAGGTGGATCCTCAAACAACGTGTAGGCATGATGTCATACAGAGACAGACTTTGAACTTTGAAACTTCTTCCTCTGACATTCGACCGCGAACTCAAAGATCTTGTTTTTTTTTTACAAATGTCGGAATGGTTTTACTGATCTTAATGTTTATGATTTTGTTTCTCCTGTTTCTCACGGCCGAACCAGACTAAGTAGTTCTTTCAGGCCTCTTACTTTAATCGTATTCTTAAGCTCTGGAACTATATCTGTAAATTTTCACCCCCTACCAGTTTTTCAACTACTGCTTCCTTCCGCAACTTTGTTACTGAGCACATGTTTCACCTTTTGCACAATCACTTTGACATATCCTATCCCTGTACCTGGTCAATTGTACGATCCTTCCCCCTGCCATCCCTAGCTTTTTAGCATCTTTTGAATTTGGCGTCTTTTGGTTGATCGTGTTTTAATTATTATTTGTACCATGGGAGGTGCCTCGCATGGGTCCTCGCGTCCCTTTTCACATATATTTAATTTTTTTCTGGGCTGTTTAATTTGCTGTATGTAACATGTGTAATGGTCAATAAAGCTGTTAAAAAAATAGATTTTAGTAGTTCCTTATTCAAGTATCTGGTCCTAATTTTCTTAAAATTGTAACAAGTGGTTCATTGCAAATCCGTACATTTTGAATGAGTATGGCTTTATTAAAAATATTATTATATTAAGCTCTAAAAGATGATAACAGGCTTCCAAGCAACCAATGTAATCAGAAAAGTACCAGTATGGTCATTACTTAATGACCCATGCTCATGTCCCCTAGAGTAACATCTCTATACCCAGTTAATTTAAATTGTTAATGTTTCACAAGGTTTCCATGAGATTTTCCAAAGATGTTTTAGCTTTAACGTTTACTACACTTAAAGTGTATTTCACTTGTTCCATTTAACATATGTACTTGTAGTACTGCAACACCATGACGAATCAGAGAAGGCTTGATTTGCATGTACCATCTTATCTTAACTACAGTTTCAAGATGTCTCTTTACTGCTTGTCTTTTTTTAGCGTCACTGGTATTTGGACAGGCATAACTACCTGTTCTGTACAATTTTTCTTTGAATTTTTTTTTTGTATTAAAAGATAGATCCTTGCAAAGGAATCTGCAAATCCATCTTCTTGGGATCTGTACTCTGTCAAAACCTTACCATCTAGTGTCCTCCTTTTACATGTTTTGGGTAGGCCACATACAATGTCTTCTGTACTGAAGAGCAGTACCTTGAAACTTTCAGTGTTTATTTGGTTGACTTTGATCAATTATGTGACAATATCCTATCTAATTAAAACATGGATTCATTCTCAGGGATATCAAAGCAGACAATGTCGTTACTGTATGTGGTGCCAGTCCTCCTTCATATACTGGTGACTGTTCTCTTTTGGTAGAATGACCTATGCAGTCGGCTAAAACCTTCAATGTAGCTTCCTTTGTGCTTTGGGCAAAGAGTACATTTCTAATGATCCTGAGTTTAGACTGCAAAAAAGTCATAATAAATAGATTTAGCCACGCCTAAAAGGAGAGCTCTTGTCAGTTTATTTACTAGCCCCTCATTATAATAACAACTGTAATAAAACTCTTCAGCACTGGCTGTAGAAGAGTTTCTTGAAGGGGATTAAGAGACCAGTCCGGGGGGTGGGGAGGGAAGGGAAGAATTGGGGAGGTCTGGAACCTGAGGGCGACGTTCACACAACTTGCGATAAAACGCATGCTAGTCAGCGGTATCTCCAAGCAGCTGAGAACCTTCGTTGTTGTTCCAGATGCAAATTTTCGAAGATAGAGAATCTTTTCTTCTTCAGAGGAAGCATCGGTAAAATTTCCGCACAGCCCCATACTTCATTATGCATTCAGTTCTTGAATAGAGAAAACAATGACTAAAACAATACATTGCCATTGGGAAAACAGATTTGTTTAACAATAGTATGGGGCTGTGCGGAGATTTTACCTCAGCATCAGTTGAAATGATATTCTTTTGAGTGTGACTGATAACTTTGGTTTGGGAAAATGAGCCAAAACTGAAAGAAACTACGGTAAACTACTTCGAGTCTAGACATCACCAGTCGATTAAAGAGTATACACGTGATAACAGTGAATTAGTACATCAAGACGCCAGAATCGTATGGGCTTCTCTTATATCTTCTCTTAAAGTTTCCAGGTATGACTGCTTGCTTCGTGACGGTCCTCTGGCTGGAAGTACACGGCGTCTTTTAGAGATTTTTTCTGTTATTTGATTCGGTAACCTCTGATGTAACTACTTACAATGTAGGTTTCTTTAAGCCAGCTGCCCATGATCTTAGCAACTCTAGCTAATAAAGTAAGAAAATTGTCTAAAATGTTTTTTGCGCTGCAAAAGTTTGCTTTAGAAGAAGACAAGCTAGAGCTAAAATGTCGTTATTAAAACTCGATGACGAAGAGAGATTTAGGATTCAATCATGAAGACATTTGTGGAAAACTTGAGATGATACCTGGATTTCATTTTTACATCACAGCAATCAATTCCAAACATCAATCAAGTTTTCTCTTTAGTTTTAAATTTGAGTTGATGTTGTTATTGGCTATATAAAATGGGTTGCAAAGCTGGCAAACAGTTTAATTTACTGGAAGGTAGACTTATTGCAACATGTTAACATGAAACATAACAATAAATTTTATTGATATGTAAAAAGTATTAATTCGACTATCTACTGGCAAGTTGTTGTATTACATTTCAACCCATCTATTTTCCACAATTTGTAAACACCATTACAAAATAATTAGTATGGGAGACATACATCATGTTTGAAATGATGTGTCCATAGTAAGTGAACAGGATTGAGGAGGGTGTATGTGGGAAATAGGCTCTCTTGTCTGTATTGTTAATTTGCTAATGCTCCTGTCGTTAATGTTTTGATGAGGTTTGGCCATCAAGGTAAGGGAACAGAGGATTTTAGTAGGCAGTGACTTTTTTCAAACGTGGAAACTATCATTGTGAAAGCCATACTTTTGCCTGATAACTCATTCTTATTCTGATAAACTAGTTTTAAGAAAGATACAATATTTTATTATAAATATTTGATGCATAGGCTGCGCACAAATATTTAATTTAACTATACTTTTACAGCCAATACCAATCCCTACACATGATGAAATGTTAGTGGGATCAGTGGAAAATGTACCAAACATCAGCAAGATTTGAAGGAGAAGAAGGAGAAGAAATAAATTTCAAGTTTCTATTTATACAGTTTAGGTTTGTCAGGTAAAATTGAGTCAAACAAAGAAATTTTCACAACTAATGTGATAGGTTAGCCTACCTGGAGCAATCAACTTCATGTCCAAATAGGACTACATATGTACCGATGATGCACAAAAGAACTATCTGTGGTAAGAGGGCAGGCTTTTCTTTCTTCATTTAAAAAAATACTGAGGCTATCATCTTTCCACAAGCTCGATGGAAAGTGAATGTGAGAGACTGATAGTAACTATGTTATTTGAGTAAATATCCAGAGAAAGATAAAAGGCAAGATATGGTCTGCACAACTTTCTTATTTCAATTTTATAACCTATTAAGCTAAGTCATTTATATTTTTGCTTTTTGCATTATGCAGATGCTAATTAATTTAACTTTCATGCTGGTCAAAGTAAAAACATGAATTAAATAGCAGAGCCCACTTTAATTTCAGTCCTTATAGAAGGGGAATCTTTGATTTTCGAGTTTCCCACCCTTTAAAACTCGCATATCTTGTGACCAATTCCTTATATCAATGTTAAGTTTGGGTATGAGTATTGGTAAGAAACACCATGCATTAATGAAAGCTTGAGCAAGAGTATTTAATGAAATTCAAATAAAAATATTACATGTTACAATGTGGCAACTTACACAGCAAAATTATATAATCACACAATTCCAAACAAAGAGAGTCAGGTAACTTGCTTCAACTTTTGAGGGCTTGAGGTAGAAAGAAATAAATATGGTAAACAGTTACAATTAATACAAAGTTGAAAGTTTAAAAGCTAAGAGATGTACATTATAATCATCAAATCCTATGCATTTTAACAAAAAAGGGTCATTTACCACTATAACTTCCCCCAATCATTCATACTAACAGGAAATTATTAATTTTTGTCACTAGGTGGTACTGTACTTACTATAGTTCCACTGACACAAATGCATTTTTCGAAAGTTATCTCATAGCTTATGTCTGTACAGGTCATGTGGCTGGTTCCTGCTTGGGGACTGACATTTAAATTACCTCAGCAAACTGTAGTCATCAGAATTGCAAGCCAAGGTGTATTTACCAAGTGCTCAAGTTTAAAAAGGAGTGACCTATTTGTTACAGTTGAGTTCACTCCTTTTTGAGGCCATCTTCAGCTTGGTCATCCTGTTACATGTGAAAACATCAAATGTTACTCACATATTCAAATAGCAGCTTGAATCAAAGTTATAATTTTTTTAATAACCTACTGCCTTTAACACTTCAATTCCTGATAGTGACTAGCATCTAATTTCCCCTTTCAATATCACCCCTGAATCAAACATTAAGGTTATGAGAATAAAGGCAATAATCATAAACTGAAGAACCTCTTGATTGTTACACAAATTCTCCCTGCCAGCACATAACGAGATGTATTGAGAACAGTATGGAGAATATGCATACTGATGTTAGGGTGTAAAGGGTTTATAGTGCTCCAAAAATAGTAAATAGGGTTGGAGAGAAAGAATGAAAGCTCTGGAAACATTCTATGTTAAACAAAACTTTGTTATGAATGTTAGTTGCGACAGCAATGAAAACATCTGTGAAGCTACAATAGCAATTACCTTTCCATGTAAACAAACCATGATGAAGCATGATATGGATAAATTTGATCTTACACAGTGTAACGAGTACGCTTACATGAAGCATTGAGCTTCCTGCGGCCGCATGGCATCTTGGGAACAGCTTCCTCGTGTGTCGGCCATGTTGTTAGCATAGTAAACCGTAGCTCTGTTCTTGGGTAAAGTAT
>CALNXJ010000020.1:1410000-1520000 GCA_942486045.1 Pocillopora meandrina | reverse complement strand
AAGCAGAAGCATGTTACCTATGTGTCTTTGCTTCTGAAGAAAGCTATAATAGGTATTTTTTAAGCAATTATCTACATAATTATGTAAACTGGGTGCAATATACAGTTGTAAAAGTAATCATTTTATTCTAAACTTCCTCCTTCAAGGGTGCCTTGTGTATCAAATATATCAAGTTCAGTACCTGCAGAGTCATAAGCCGGGCTTTTGAGGCTACAAAATAATAACATAATCAACGCTTTACAGCAGGTCAATTTACCGAGAGTAAATTAAATATAGTTTCCTAAAATTGTATGGAAAGTTTAAAATGTGCTTCACTTGTGCTACATATACGGATTTATCGTTGTAAATTGCTGTTGAAATTCCAAGAGCATTACTCAATTAATCCAAACCCATTCCAACAGGTCCTAGACATGTTTCTTAAGCAACAGAAGTCCATTAAATACGTGAAAAAAGCAATAAGCAGTCTAAAAACAGTGGAGTAAAATTGAACAGACAATCAGCATCTGCTCAACCAAGCGAGTAGTTTGCATGGAAATCGTTACAACTGTGAGAAGCCAAATCACATCACCTACCACTGCTGTTCAGGGCCACTGGGTCAGAAAAAGTTAACCAAAGAGCTGTACAAAGGTGCCCCACTATGATAGCGAAGCTAGTTGGAGTTTTTTTATACAAGTCTTCTGGTGTCCAGATCTGAAGTATCAAGTTCCAATATCCACTCCATTCTTGCATGAGTCAACCAACTGCGCACCATCAGAGGAGGAAACACAAGGGGATACCTTCTCTCACCACTGTTGAGGTCAACTTCTACTGAAAATTATTGTGTGTTATGAAAGATCTTCACATTATTCACAGATGTGTACATAATATTTACTTAGCTCCGTGTTCTTTGCTGGAGTAATATTGGAGGATATTACCTCCAATATTAAGTTATTTGCTGATGACCCCCTGTTGTATGGTCTGGTACACAATTCCAATGATGCAATCAGTGTCCAATCTAATCTGGACAAATTAGTTGTATAGGCGAAGATGTGGCAAATGGCCTTCAATCCATCCAAATGATATGTTGTACGCGTTTGCAAAAGCAAGTGTCCTTTTATACACCCATACACTATGCTCGGCCATACCCTACAGGCTGTAGACCACTATTCTTAACTCGGAGTTCCTCTGTCAGGGGACCTAACCTGGAAGCCATATATCCTGAACATTACAAACAAAGCCAATTCAACACTTGGCTTTGTCAAGAGGAACTTGCATCATTGCCCACAGGAGGTTAAAGATCAGGCCTAAAAATTGCTAGTGAGACCAATGTTGGAATATGGTTGTAATGTGTGGGATCCACATAGAGCATCTCAGAAATTATGGCTCGAACAGGTCCAGTACAGGGCAGCACATTTCGTAACAAGAACTTACACAAGGGGGAATGGATGCGTAATCAATGCTCTAAAGCAACTTAGTTGGCCAACTCTCAAAAAAAGAAGACAAATAGCTAGACTGACACTGATGTACAAATGTACATCTTCAGTCTTCCCTAAAAACCATCTCATACACCATCTCATCCACTGAAATTTATCCCACTTCAGCCATCCCGTGACACGTACAAATAGAGCTTCTGGCTGAGAACTATCACTAACTGGAATAGCCTGCCACCTGATTATTTAACATTGGATTCAACTGCAAAATTTAAAGCCACCATCTCTGACTACATTTTTCCAGTGTGATGTGTACCTTTTACCTCTTTCCTCCTATTTTTGTATTTCCTAGCTGTAGTGCTTTAGTTATTAGTTAGGAGCTTACGAATATGTCTGTTATAGATATTGCAAGATGATATATGTAAATATTAATATGTTAATGAACTGTAGTTTGTTGAAGCATTTTTGGTTTTCAGATGACTTTTTGTCTTTGACATTGCTTATTTCTATAGCTTGACTGTCATTCTTTTAATAAATATGATGTTCCCCACATACAAACAAATCACCACAAGCGATGTGAAATGAGACTGTTTGCATTTAGATGTGTAAACACGGAGGTGAGCATCATGGAGAGGTTTAGTTAAGTGTTTCCTACCTTAAAAAATCAAACTGCTAGAAATTGGTAGCCTCCCTATTTCGTAGGCCAGTTTTTTCTATTACTATTCTTGTAATTTATTAGTTAACACCTATCATTTTTCTTTAATTCTTACTTACTTATTACATATTTTGTGTAACCTTTTCCTTAATTGATTTATTTTTTTCAACACAGTCGAAAATGATTTGATGATCAGTAGAGAATATACTTCTAATCAAACGCAACCACAATTCCCTTTATAAATAACTTTTGTCTTGTCAGTGCTACACGACAGGAGTAAAGAGTATATTAATTTTCATTAACTTATCTATACCTTGCAGGCAAAACCAAAGGTGTCACAATTTTTCCATTTAAACTCTTTATTCAATAACGCAACAGCTACTACATGACAACATGGGCGAAATCAAAATGGCGGGTTCGATACCACGTTTTTTCCCACAGGTCCGATGGGAGCGCGTGGTATGACGTAATATGACATCCCCCTTTCTACCGATGTAATAATAATAATAACGACAAAAAAAAAAAAAAATGGAACTTATCATATCTCCAGAACATTACAATACTGGTTGAAAGGATATCCCTCCTGTGCTTATACTTATAAGTCTATTCTTTAGTGTCTCTACTGTTATAGATCCAGCCTTTGTGCAGGTGTCACAGTCCTCCCAGATCTGGTCACATATCCTCCAGCTATGTCTGAGGGTCCCTGGGGGATGTTGTTCAGTGGCACTGTTTCGCCAGATCCTGGTCTGGGGGCTGCACCGTTTTTGTGCGATGTCTGTGTGTGACTGACTGGGGCAAGACTAGTTGTCTGCTGAGGTATCTCAGAACCTTGGTATACTGGGGTTTCCACCCGCTGGCATTGTGTTCCCCTCACTGCAGTTGTGTCTGGTTTCAGTTGGGCCCGTGTTCTTCGATAGGTGGTACCTGTACTGCTGGACCTGATGATGTAAGATCTTGGCTGTTTGGCGGGTTTTACAATAATGCCAGGTTCCCAGGTTTGTGAGTGGTGGTTGTACGTGCGGATGGGTTGGTCAGCTTCGAATGGCTTTTTGGGTGGTCCTGAATGCTGGTTGTAATAGTGGGCTTGTTTCTCCTGACGGGCTATGAGCTTACTTTTCATGACCTCATGGTGAGAGTGGTTGAGGAGGACTCTATGGCATGCTGGTAATCTAGTTTTAAATTTTCTGTTGGTGAGCAGTTCTGCTGGGGATTTCAGCTGGTGATCCAAGGGAGTGGCCCGGTATGATAGGAGAGCAAGGTACGGGTCCTCTTTATTTTCATCGCACTTTTTTGGAGAATGTTTTCCACGGTCTGGACCATTCGCTCAGCAAACCCGTTGGACTGGGGGTATAGGGGAGCTAGTAATGTGTTCTACCCCGTAGACGTTCATAAAATGCTTGAATTCTGCCGAACTGTACTGCGGTCCGTTGTCGGTCGTCAACTGCGTAGGGATGCCGTGTTCTGCAAAGATGCTCTTCAGATGGTTGATAACTGCAGATGACGTGGTGCTTGTTAGTCTCCTGATGACAGGAAATCTGCTGTATTGATCTGTCAACAGGAGGTATTGTTGCCCTCTAAATTCGAACAAGTCCGAACTGAGTCTTTCCCATGGTCGGTGTGGCGGTTCTGGCTGTAGTATTGGCTCTTTCCTTGCTTTATTTTTGGTATTTCTGGCAGGGTTCGCACTGGTTAACTTGGTTGATGATTTCCTTTGTAATTCCAGGCCAGAAAACGGATGTACGTGCTCGTAAAAGGCATTTCTCTTGCCCTAGGTGGCCTTGGTGTATGATGTTCAGGATTTCAGGTCTGAGAGTAGGAGGTATCACGATGCGGTCTCCTTTTAGTACTAAGCCGTCCTCGATGGTCAGCTCTTCTCTGAAATTCCAATAGCCATGTAGCAGTTGGGGGCACTCTTCTCTTTTCTGTGGCCATCCTTCAAAGACCATTTCTTTTAACAGAGACAACACAGGATCCCTCCCTGTTTCGTCACGGATCTGTTGTAGCTTTGTTGGAGTTGCAGGAGATGTTGTGTGACGTGGTGGACATATATCTCTGAAAGTTGACTGCTGCTAGGGGTAGGCTGGGGGCTGACTCTTGAGAGAGCGTCGGCTATTGGTACATCAGGACCTTTTACGTAGTTGACCGTAACGTCGTATTTCAGGGCTCTCATCAAGAACCTCTGTAATCTAGGTGGGCAACTGGACAGTCGCTTCTTGAAAATCGCCTCAAGAGGTTTATGGTCAGTGTTTACTGTACAGTGCTTCCCAAAAATGTAGTAGTTAAATCTCTCTAGGCCCCATACTACACCAAGTGTTTCTCTCTCAATGTTGCTGTAGTTTTTTCTGTGTCTGTAAGTGCTTTGGAGGCATAGCATACAGGTTGCCCCTGCTGCAAAAGGACGGCGCCTACTCCCTTCTGGGAAGCGTCAGTTTGAATGACAGACTCGATGTTTGGGTCAAAGTATCTGAGGACTCCCATTGATGTGATTTCCTGTTTGACTTGGTTGAATGAGTCGTCGTGTTCAGGTCCCCATACATATGCGGTGTCCTTCTTGGTAAGTTCTCGCAGTGGTGCTGTGAGGCTAGCCAATCGCCCTGAGTATCTTGTAAGGTAGTTTACGAGGCCTAAGAAGCTTTGGAGGTCTTTGCGGTTCTCAGGTGGGGTCATCTTCTGGATTGCAGATATCTTACTGTCATCTGGTTTGATTCCATCCTGGGTCCATTTGTGGCCGAAAAAGCTGACTTCCTGACATTTGAGCTGTACTTTGTCTTTGTTGAATTTGATTCCCCTTTCCCTGGATCTGATCATGAGGTTTACCATGTTCGCATCGTGCTCTTCCTCTGTAGCTCCGTATATGAATGTATCGTCTGCAATGCCGGTGACTCCTTTCAGGCCCTCCAGTGCTGAATCTAAGTGTTTCTGGAACACATCTTGTGATACAATAAGGCCAAAGGGGAGCCAGGTGAAACGGTATCTCCCGAACGGGGTGTTGAAAGTAGTCAGGTAGGAGCTGGCTTCGTCTAATGGTACATGCCAGTAGCCCTTTTTGGCATCAACTACACTAAAGAATTTGGCACCACTAAGCTGTGTGACTACCTCATCAATTGTTTTGGTGTAGTAGTGTTCGCGTTTTATTGCCTTATTTAGGTCACGTGGATCGAGGCAGACTCTGATTTTGGTGACTTCTCCTTTGCCGTTGGTTGTTTCAGAGAGGACGATGCTATTAACCCAGTCTGTGGGTTCGCTTACGGGTATGAGCACTCCAAGTTCTACCATGGTGTTGATTTCCTTTCTAAACATGTCTCGAAGGTGTACTGGTACGGTACGTGGTGCGTGGATGACAGGTTCAGCATTGGAGTCTAGGGTGATGTGATAAGGTTTCATATTGAAGGTTCCCAGGCCTTCAAAGCAGTCTCCGAAGTTGTTGAAGAAGGTTATCCTGTCCAGTGGGGGGTATGTTTCAGTGTCTAGACGGCTAGGGTATCTGCTGGTCCTTTGGTACGGTTTGCATGGTCTGTGTTCTTTAAGGCGGGTCTCTTTGTCTTCTTTGGAGGTTTCTAGGCTGCAATTAAATTTTACCAGCTCAAGTTCCTCGCAGGTTTTACAGCCAAGCATTGTAGGTCCTGGTACGTCAGTAACATTGAAAACGACTTCTTTAATGCTGCCATTTTGATGGACGTATAGTGGACAGGTTCCAAGGGTCTTGATGGCGTGGCCTCCATACGCAGTAATCCTGTGGTGTGTTGGGCCAAGGGGTATCTGCTGGGAACTGCGGTTGAGTCTGTCATAGTCGTCTTTGGAGATGACATTAACTTCTGCACCAGTGTCGACCTTGCAGATAATAGGTATCAGGTGTGTATCATGGGGGTCTACCGTGACTTGTATTTCAGTCGTGACTTTGGTGCGTTGTTTTTCTTTTGTTCAATGCTTGCGATCATTGAGGTACTGGGGCTGTCTCGGGCTTCTAGTGTTCCCAGGAAGACTTTGTCGTAGCTTGTGCATTCACTTGTTACACCATCAGGTTGTTCTTTTGTAGGGTCATCACATCTGACCTTGTTTTAGACTTGCAAACTTTGCTAAAATGACCGCGTTTGTTGCAGTTGAAGCATTCTACTCCAGTGGCTGGGCACTGCTGGTCTTTGGTGTGTGGTGTGTCTCCACATCTGTAGCACTGTCTTAGGTTGTTGTCACGTCGTCTGTTTCCTCTACCACTGGTGTACCTTTGGTGGGGCTGGTTTCTGGGCTTGTTTCCTCTGCTGATTGCATTGACTTCCCCTTCTTCTTGCTTTGGGTTTGTAGTGTCACTCATTGCTTTTAATTGCATCTGGGTAGCCTCATCAGTTCGTGCAATTTCTTTTGCCCTTGCAAAGGTTAATTCATTACCGCGGGCAATGCATTTTCGTCTGACCTCTTCCGAATCGGTGCCGAAAACTAATGTGTCACGCATGAGTTCGTCATGTAAGTCAGGTGGGTAACCTGAGCTCTGTATGAGTAGCCTTGCTTCAGTCAGGAAGGTGGCTAGGGGACGATTATTCTGTTTCAGACCTCGTAGATAATATCTGTTCAAGATATGGTTTGCTTGTGGTTTAACATGGTCTTCGAATCTTTTCCAGTATTCTTTCAGGTCTTTTTGTTGGTCTTCGGTTAGCGACCAAGTGTTAAATAAGTCTATTCCGTAATCGCCTGACCATAGTAGCACATATTTGCATTTTTTGAGTGCTGTCTCGAGCTTTTAACGGTCCATCAAGTAGCAGTTCACACTTTTGGCGGAATCTCTTGAATCTAGTTAATAAATCTGGGCCAGGGTCCAGTCCATTTTTGGTACTTCAAACCCAACCAAGTCGCTCATTTTTGGCTAAATTGCACGATAAGACAGGACTTTGTAGTAAACACTGTAAAATCGTACGTACCGGTTTTCTTGGTTGTTCTAGCGAGAATTCCTCTATTGGTGTAAATCTATCCCACTTCCGACATCCATGTCACAATTTTTCCATTTAAACTCTTTATTCAATAACGCAACAGCTACTACATGACAACATGGGCGAAATCAAAATGGCGGGTTCGATACCACGTTTTTTCCCACAGGTCCGATGGGAGCGCGTGGTATGACGTAATATGACAAAAGGTAGAACTTTTTAATTTTCTCACCATGTTAATAAACTTTGGGGAGAGCAGAAAATATTTTTTCGTGCACTCACAGGCACTTAAGAAATTAGTAGTTGGTTATTGTGCAAATATGATATTTCAACAATAGTTTGATCACACAAGGATTGTGATGGCCTGTATATTTCATTGCTTTAATCCAGATTCTACCATCAAAAACGGACAGTAGCATTGGATAAAATACATTATTCTATGATGATGTATTACTGCACATCTCTAATAACTCCCTATAGTTGAATATTCTTTGCTTGATTAGCAAGCATTGCTATCAGCTTTGAATAATGATGAGGATCTTCAAAACTTTATTACGGTAATCTCACTAATATAAGACAATCATGCATACATAGCCATGGTCTCCACACACCAAGAAATGGGCAGGGGAAAAATACCTTCAAAATCATAACATAGGGAAAATTGAATGAAAGGATTGTCTACAGTGTTATGGTCTAGACTTGGAGAAGATTACAGAATGGGTAAAAGTGAACAATAACTACCACGTTTGGCTGTTGGTAACCTGTTGGTCAACTGTCCGCCGACGTGTTAATGACACATTACCAACACATTACTGACAGCCAGCTGACAGTGTTAACCAGGCTGTACATATCAACTTTTGTATTTAACTACTTCCTGACTTGTATTTTTACACGAAAATAGGCTTGTTTGCTAGGTAGCAAAAAGGAAGTTTTCAATCGCCCTAAAATGCATTGCAAAACCATAGTTTACAATACTTCGTGTATGTCTGATTAAGCTTTCTTTTCTTGTAACAGGTTGTGATCATTGTCCTTTTTGGTGTATTTTGACAATTAAAATATGAAAGTATACCTTTTTTTGTCGTTTTATTGGACTTCATCTTATTTTATTTGCAAAAGAAATCAACACCTTGGTCATTGACTTTTATTTTATTTGGTAGCTCTTAGAGGAGCCGTTTGTTTAGGCTTGAACTAAATGAACTTGGTTCGGTGGAACAATCTCTGCTATGTGGGACAACATGTGATTGAATCTGTCTCCCTGCCTTGCCTCTGGATGAAGTTTACTCCAGTTGAACTCGTCAAGGTAACTTAGTAGTTTGGCTTTCGCGGTCCCATTCATCGCCCTCAGCTTCCTTTTCACTTGACTCCAGAGTTCCTCTATGGTGTTGCTGTGTGGATGGCAAGAGCTTGTCAGAAATGATCACGGTACCAGGTTCAATGAATTCGCGCACTAGTCTGGTTACCAAGGTCTCTCATTGGCGATCTGGATTATGCTCAGATTAAACATTAAAAGAAGCGAAAAATTGCAAATTTAATTGTTAACAAACGGCCTAGTGAATGGAAAATTCAGTTGAAGACGTGCAATTGATTATGCGATATCTACGGCTGAAAACGTAACTTTTCTAAGACATTGTAGTCAAACAGCAATGAGGATGTGATCTCCGATTAAGATATCATTGAACACGATATCCAGAATTGCGTTAAGACTTTTTTATACATCTACGCTCAGCAAAAGTGGTCAGAAAATCTTCTAAGAAGTTATCACTTTTGCAGGTCCTCGTAAAGCGGTATGAACTGCTTTGCGACTCTCTTTCTATCCGAAGTTATCTCTCAACTCCAGAGTATCCAGAGTGCATGTTTTCCAAAATCCCAGAGGCAAAAATTTGTAGGGGAGATAATTGATGTTCACTGGAGACAGGGTGACTGTTCCATTGACTAGTAAAGTGTTGCAATGCCCTATTTATCCTTGGTATGTAGACAAAGTGCAATGAAAATAAATGTACCTCATTTAACGGGTCAAGAAGACCCATGTCTTCCATTCCACCAAAGATAATGGCAAAGTGACAAAGGACACCAGCGTAAACATTTCATTGTAAGCACGCTCAACGCGGCAGTTGTGGACAAAGCTTCCCGTTATGATACCTCCTCTATTTTCCAACATGTACTGTGCCACTCCAACATTTTCCAGTCCATGATCGCTTCTTACTCTTGAAGGTAAGCCAAACTCTTGTACTCCCTTGATGAAGAGCTCCAATACTGTATCTGCTCGGTTGTTATCAGTTAGGGTGGCATACACAATAACCCTTGAATACCCATCAACACAGCAATGCACAACAAATCTGTACCTGGTAAGCTTGTGGTTTCTGGCGTGTCGCAGACATCTACGACGGTATTTACCAATGTTGACTACCATGCAGAGGGAGGGCAGATTACTTCCACTGACCTTTGATCCAAGGTTCTATGAATATGGATGTAATCTAGCTCAAAAATACAAAAAAAACAGCTGCTTTAGGAGCCACCAACTTTACAAAAGTTAATGAACCAACAGAGTAAACTTCTAAACAAATAAAAACTTTATTAACGGGGTTTCGTAGGCAGGACATCAAAATTTTATTTAGGGGATTGGGAGCTAGGAAAAAGGTTTCAATATGGCGGACATATGCAATTGAAACATTATAACAAATACAGCTGCAATTATCAATAAGGCTATGGGACCCCACTGCCATCGATACATAGTTGAACACTGCAAAAATCACCCATTTAGTCTTGGAATTGATGGATCCAGTGACACTGATGTCAAGAAAATGAATGCAGTGATGATAAAACTGTTTGATATGGACAAGTCAAAATGTGTGACAAACCACTTCTATGACATGTGTATCACAACTGGTCGCAATGGATCCAAAGCAGAAGAAATCTTTAATGCTGTTCAGGAGAAATTCAGGGCTGACAGTATCCCTTGGGCCAATGCAGTAAGCCTGAGTGTTGACAACACTCACTTCATGATCCGAAAGAATAATTCCTTTGCATCTTGGTGTTGGCAAAGAAATCCAGATATTTTTGCTAGTGGTTGCCCTTGTCATCTGGTGCACATAGCTGCCAGTAATGGTCACGACTCTTTTGCAAAAGTAATTGGTGCGAACATTGAAGATTTGCACATTGATCTCTACTACTGGTTTGAAAGAAGCACCAAGAGAAAAGGGGTATTACTTGAGTACATGGAGCTTTGTGGACATGAGTATGCCAAAATATTGAAACATGTGTCAACAAGGTGGCTGTCATTGGAAAGGTGCGTGCAGGGAACACTTGAAAAGTACAGTGGACTCAAGTCGTACTTTCTAAGTGAAGAGTTTGCTGACCAAAGATTTTCAAGGCTGTGAGATGCTTTCTCTAATCTTCTAACAGAAGTTTCTCTGCTATTTCACCATGCATCAATTCCACTTTTCAACAACTTCAACAGACTGTTGCAATCTGAAGAGCCTATCATTCACATGCTTCACGATTCCACCATACAACTGGCATGGTCTCTGGCCAACATGATCATTAAGCCACAAGTTCTAAAGGATACACCAGTTACAGAACTGAATTTGGATGATCCACAGATTTATAAGCCAGAGCATTCAATCTTTATGGGGGTTACCACAAAGTTCAAGCTTCAAAAACTTCTCAATGATGGAGACATTAGCGAGAGGCAGCATTCCTGGGTATTTAAAGTAGCTCAAGCCTATTTTAAGGACTCCCTCAGTTACATTTTGACAAAATTTCCACTGTCAAACAAACTAATTATAAAAGCAGGATGGATTGATGTAGGAAGCAGAATAGATTCAAAGTGGGAGAGCGTGGAATTTTTCATAAACAGATTTAAAACTTTTTTTCAACAATTGCCTGTTGACAAGCTTTATGACGAGTTCTGTGACTACCAGACACTTCCTGATGAATGTTTTTGGGATGATGTGCTGAAGGAAGCTAAAGTGATTGACGGAGAAGAGGATGGAGGTGCTTTTTCATCACAGAGTGGATGTCTTGTGGTGGCATATTGCTTGGCTTGTCATCCCTGGCACAACGGCTAAACGATTCAAACATTTGCCAAAAGTAGCAGGACTTGTTTTGTATTGTCAGTATTGTGAGGAAAAACAAGACTGAGAGCAGAGCATTGATGAGGTTGGAGGGTACACTGTCAAGTTTGCTGGCCATGAAGCTGCAGTATCCAGAGCAGATTGTACAGTGCCACATGTGGAGTCCTACAAAAGGACTGTTGGACAGTTCCAAAAAGGCAGCTACTGCATATGATACTGAACACTGAGTTCAGCTCAGTGCTCACACACTAGCTGAACTTAAGCTGTGAAATAAAGTTTATTTCTGTGTTGTTAAGGTCCACACATGTTTTATGTAAATTATAAGCTAGAAAAAAAACACTTTCTCTTAATTAGAGCCTGTGTTTAATTGGTTTTGTCTGCCAGTCAATCAATCTCCAGATTTTTACGGAAATCTCCAGATTTTTTTACATCAGTCTCCGGATTTTTGGTGTTTTGAGGTTGAGAGGTCTGCAGATGGCCAACAGTATGTTTTGGGAACTGTTGTTCACTTTTACTACAGAATGAAGAAAGGCATTTGCATCACCATGTTTTCAATTGTTACTGTTTTCAGAACAGTGGATTCCAACTTTAAAGCATTTTGCGCAAACAATGTGTACCTATTGTTCAATAAAATTGCTCACCACACTGGTGACAGGTCTTTCAGTGGGGCTGCCCTGAGACTCTGGAATACCCTACCAGAGAGTATAAGAAACACCAATGACATTCATCAATTTTAAAAAAATAAAGACTCACTTATTTAAATAGGCGTTTTTAGTTTGAAAGTTATGATTTCTCGTTTTAATTTTTAGATGTGATTATTAATTCATTATATCATTGTTATTGTTATTCTATTTTTGTCTTATTTTTAGTTTTATGTGAAGTAGTTTTAACTTATATATATGTATATGAAGATATTGTAATGCACAAGTGAAAATTTTATATTGATATTTGTGCAACAGAACTTTAATAAATTATTATTATTCTTAGACAACTCCTCTCGATGAACTTCAAATTTTAATGATGGTATTTTAGTCCAAAAATCAATAAATTTACATGTGCCAAAGGATGCTTTTTAGGCACTGAATATACCCCTCGTGGGAGGTGGCAATTTTTTGTCATCAGTTCGGCAGTTATGAGGTATAGAAACTTAGATTATCTCAAATCAACTGAAAGTCAAATTTTCCAAGCTTTTCTGAGAGGAGATTTTATTGAAGGTTGGTAAGAATGCCACTGATGTAAACTAATGTGGTGAGTCGAGGATTCAGCTTCCTCACAGGTTCACTCAACCCAGCCAAAAGATCACATCCACCACAATATTTTATTTCAATCACTATTTACTTATTAAAGACAAGGAGTTCAATAAGAAGGATTTGCAATATTGCCATATATGACTTCCATATATTCACAACCGTTTTTCCTTTTAATGTTGTCTTCCCACTGAACATAATCCTTTATCAACCTAGTAGCTCCCTCATTAGGATTCTCTATCATTTCATCAAGATCAGCTTCCATTTTCTTAGCAATTGTTTGTTTTCTAGAGTTATTGCACACTTAAGGTTCACATAAATTTTGTTGGGAAGCATATCTGGTGTTGTATCCATGAACACTACTTGCATATTGAAAATGATTTTGGAAGGGATCCACTTAAGTAGGCCTATGTGCCATAGGTGCAAAAACTTTTCATCAAATTTGTTTATCAATACTACAATCATACCCATCTCTTAAATCTCCAAAGGGTATATACATGACTGATGATGTGTGGCACACAGTATCCAGTTCTCTTTGTTCACTTTTACAAAGCTATTTTCACTTAGTAATTTTTATTTATTAACTTTCATAGATGCTGCCTAAATTGTGCATGAAGCAAATTTTTCTTTCCTTTTTCTGGCTGGTAGTTGTATCTAAGGTTTGAAACTGTTGGTCTCAGTTCCTGGTGACTCAGGGACCATTTTTATTATTCATGATGTGTAATATTTTACACACTGTCATACATTACAAATTTCAAATACACATTACTTAGAACACTGAGAAATAGCAGAAGTGAAGAGGCTGGAGGCTAAATAGCTGCTACGTTTTCAAGTTGGCTTCCAGTTCACTTAAGTTGCTTAAATAACACAAATGAGGGATAACAGAACTATACTTAAAGAAAATAGTAATAATGATAATGATGATAATAGTAATGACGATGATGATAAGGTAGATATTAAGGCAAATGTTTAGAGTGTTGCTCAGAGAAATTGAAGATTTTAAGTTATAATAAGTCTAGTAAGATTTTTTCATAAAGATTAGTTCCTGAATAGACAATTGTTTGTTTGCCAGAGTTATTGTACACTTAAGATTTACGTAAATTTTGTTGGGATGCACATCAGTCTTGTATCCACGAATACTACCTGCATATTGAAAATTGGAAGGGATCCACTTAAGTAGATCTTTGTGCCATAGATACAAAACCTTTAAATTATTGTGTTGATACACATTTACTGTTCGAATTTCTTGGACGTTAAGGGCACAATCTCTTTAGTTATGCAATGTACCAATAGTGGTGGGACAAAACTCCCCCATGTTTGTTCTAAAGTGAGGAATCAATAATTGCTAAGAAGATACACATGTAAAATGCATCTTCTCCTCTTCTTTGTTAACTAGTGTTTGGTTAGCAGTGTGGCTGTCACTTGGGATTGAAATTTACAGAGTATTCTAAGGTTAATCACAATTATTATCTTGAAGGAAATGGTGAGTGAGTTAGCACAGCTCTTGCATCCCCAACATCTAAATAAGTCACATAAAATACCATGAGTGGTTGTTTCCCTGCATTGTTCACCAAAGCTTCTACACTGTATGTTGTCTTGAGAAAAACTAAACGACTCAAGAGGCATATCCACAGAAAATTCTCTATGCCAGGGGTTTGCTAGGTTAGGCCTCATATGCAGACAATGAAATGTTTTTCCATGCATTTTTCTGAGGGACCTCCTGACCATCCCTCTTGAGGGTATTAATCTTTGCACGTCAAAACTCTTCCTCTACAATGGGTGTATTTGCTATCTAATGCAGCTACGGCACCTTTGAGCTCACTGTAAAGATTATTGACCTGCTCTATACTGCTGCCACTCCCAGTTTCAGTAGATCACATTTACAGCACTGAAGGGGTCGTCAAAGGTTTTCACAAAATTGCAAACAAGCTGCCATCTTGAACTTTACGCACACCTCTAATGCAACATTGACAGGGTGGTCTGGCCCCACCGTGTCCATCCCACAGTACAGCCGCTTTTCTGGAGATAAAATATTTACCACAGACAAGGCTGTGATCCAAAATTTTGTCAGCGCACTCTTCCCTACTGATTGCAGAAATCCATTTGTTTCACCTCTCCTTGTGAAGTTTCCATACTTCTCCTTGAATAGTAAATATTGAAGGTATTCTTCTGGCAATTAAAATGAGATCACAAAACTGAAAACGATCTATAGGACACGTAAGCATATACGTTTCCTATTTTTAAACATATGGTCATAGGTTTACGGTTAGACATTTATAGTTTTGTTTGTAAGATCTATTTTATTCATGTCTTTTATTGATCAATTCTTGAATGTTTTTCTAACGTATTTTGTCACGAACTGTCACGAACAGTCACGTGTATTTCGTAATCGAATTGTTATGTAACGGTTAGTCACGCATTTATAGTTTTGTTTGTACAGATCGTATTTTATTCCAAAAACCGGCTAACGAGGATAGATGCGATGTTAAAGGAAAAATTGCAACTTATCAGCGAGCTCGACGAGCAAATATTGATCGCCAGCAAAGTTGACGAAATCATGAAGGAGGTGGAAGAGGCCGATTTTTTCAAAATGCGTCTCATGGCTGCCATCGCGAACATCTCAACAAGCACCACACCCGCTGTACCGAAAATGTCTTTACCACAAGAGAAGTATACGATCAACGCTTCAACTCTTTCCGCCTCACCCTCGACCTCTAGCGACGCTTCAAATCCACCCGCTTCAACATCGATCTCTAGCCACGCTTTAAATCTGCCCGCTACAACCTCGACCTCTAGCAACACTTCGATTCCACCCGCTTCAACATCACCCTCTGTTAACGCTTCGATTCCCCTCGATTCATCAGCATCTTATTCGCACCCTAATTCGACGGGTTCAGCACCACGGCCATCGAGATCAAGAGTACCCAAGATCACATTGCCAAAGTTCAAAGGAGATGTTACGCAATTTCGAAGTTTCTGGGATAGCTTCGAAAGCACAGTGCACACGAATACCGACCACACGAAAATCGACAAGGTCAATTATCTGGTATCCCTGCTAGAAGGAACCGCGTCTCGCACTATCGCTGGATTGCCAATCACCGAAGAAAATAGAGAGTTTAAGATACCTGGACGGCTGACCGGAAGTAAATTTCGCGTGTAGACCACAATGCGCATGCCTGGTCCACGCGGATTGCAGTCCTGTTTGTGTCGAGGACGTGAGAAGTGGTGTTTTGCCGTCCACCAGTCAACGTGGGTACTGTTACTATTATTTCCCCATAAACTTCCACATGTTTTTAGATTTTCGAACTTCATTAGATGAACATTGTTTGTCACTTTTTTGTTTTGGGCAATAAAACCACTAACAAGCTGGTTAAAATTGTAAAAGTGATGTGCACTGTGCACAGCCACGGTGGAGCATTTCGACTGAACACGTGCGTTAAATTTTCTTGCTTTACTAAAAAAAAGTCCCTAGCACTTGAACCCGCTTATCCTCTGAATAAAAGATGTCTTATCTTGTATTAAACTTTAATCTACACGGTCCAAATGCTTTTCCCTTGGTCAGTTAGGAGCGAGAAATCAGAGAAATTGTTTTATCTGCCTTCTCTTTATTTACAGGATTAGCGAGCATGGAATGGAAGGAAGAGCAAGATCTCCTTCTCTGCTGGGAAATACTCGTCTGTCAGCCATACAAATTCAAAGAAAGAACGATCGAAAGAGGCAAAATTTGGGAAGAAATTTCGAATCACCTTAATACCTGTGAGACCGCCAAATTCCGTGTAAACCGTCTATTAAGATTGTGCTTGAATAATATTTGACTGTTAATAAAGTGTTTGATTCCTTTATCTTCGCAAAAAATCGATGAATTATCGAAACGTTGTTTAACTACCTTTAACTGATTTCAGAGCTCAATTTTGGTCAGAAGTTTGTGGAAAGATGACTTAAAATTGTTCAAGAGAAGTATTCCTCCAGTGTGGGAGGATCCAGCTAGAAAAAACTTGAAGTTGAATTTCCGTAAAGGCAAGTTAACGCATTTCTTAACAGGGCACACACGACATACAATTTTCCGATCGAGCTTAGACCTATTTCATGGTTTTTTTTAAAGTCCATAAACTTGAAATACTCCACAATGTCTCCAAACAACCACTCGACTGACGTACGCACATTCGACATAGAATCATTGCAGGCTTCCATTTGCGCTGTCAGGGCGGCCCTTCTGAATGGTGCCATGAGATTTACCCTTGAAGGATAGACGAGGTCTCCGTATATGCACATCTGTTGGCCAGTTGGGGATACAGCATTGTGCTCCAAAGCGGTGAGAAAATTAGAGTCGGCCAACATGGCAGCATCATGCTTCTTTCCCTCTGAAAAACCAATTGTTCAACTGATAAATTTTTCTAAGCCAAAACTGGTGACTTAAAACCAAAAACAAAAGAGACTGTAGGAATAACTAGACTTACCTACAGGACCGAACAAATGTCCAATAAGCCCATTAGGAAGAGCAACAGCCTGAAATTTAAGGGCATGTACCCTCTTGTGCCCATTATAAACAAGCCGTTCGTGTTCCCCCGGCCTGCAAATCGGGCGGACAGTTCCATCCACCAAACCCAAAACAGTTCTTAAGGGCAGCACCCTTGTCAGACACAGCATCAGAGTATTGTTAGATAGCAAATGGATTCAAGATGGAATTATTCCAGGTTGTGATTCTGTGATGATGCCGATCGAAGATATAGTTGAGCACTATGTTTGATACCATACACAAAACAGGAACTGGTTTTGCAAATCTGCTGACCATGTCACTGTAACGACATGGATATGCGAGGCGACGAAGAAGTATGCAAAGGCCCTCTATTCGGTCGCAAACACTGCCTTGTGGACACGTAAAGGTGGGCGGTAATTGAATAACATCAGCGAGACGTTCGATATCTCCTCTTTCAAACCTAAACTCCGCTTTACATTCGGCTTCACTGATGTTTTCGTCAAAGTTAAATTCCTCATACTCGTAGTAAGGCAACTTTAAATTAACTGGTTGATTTGTCTCATAAAGAAACATAAACTCTTCATCCGTCAATAGCCCTTCTGCGTAAGCAATAACAAAGATGCCATGATGAACAAAACGTTGTCGTCCTCAGCTTGAAATCTGCTCCTTAACGTGAAAAGTTTCCCGCTAAGGTAGTCGTCATCGACCCAGTCCCTCGCGCTCAATGTTAACGTCCTCAAGGTCAGCCGTCCAGATATCTTAAACTCTCTAATTACGAGGCAGCAGTGGACATTATCAACAAGCGATTTGGTAAACCACAGCAACTCATCTCAGCGCACATGGATGAACTCTTGAAGATATCTACATGTCCAACAGACAAACCATATCAACTTCGTTACCTTTACGACAAACCGAATGTCAACATACGAGGTCTGGAAGCTCTGGGGGTGAAAGCCAGTCAATATGGAAGCTTACTGATTCCTATCATCATGGCCAAACTTCCCCCTGAAATCAGAGTACACGTCACCCGAAACACCACCGAAGATGTTTGGGAAATCGAGTCCATTCTTAACGTAATTCAGAACGAAATCGAAGCGCGAGAGATTGGCGAGAAGATCAAAGCCATTTCAAATAACACGGAGCCTAAACGACCTCAGCTTCCGAAAATTCCGACAACTGGTTCCTTTCTACTGGATTCGACACCACCATTGCCAATGCCCACATGTGTTTACTGCTCAGAAATGCATTTTTCTGCCTCATGTCCAAAGATAACTGACATGTGCTCTCGAAAGGCAATCCTGAAACGGGATAAAGATGTTTTACATGCTTGATAAAAAAGCACAATTCAGAAAAATGCGACAAAAGTTGCAGAAAGTGCAACAGAAAACATCATCAGTCGATTTGCCTGGAACAAACCATCAACTCGCCCCGTAACGCAAGTAAGCCGCCCCACCCCGCATCAGGAGAGCAAAACAATAAGGCCGTCGACAACGGCGACCACCACTTCAGAGAATGCAAACCCGAAACACAGAGTATTATTGCAAACTGCCACCGCGATCGCGACAAATGACGAAGGAACGAAATCGACGACAATCAGATTATTATTCGACAATGGCAGTCAACGGTCATACATCACAGATAGCCAACGATCCAGGTTGCAACTTAAGTCTCTAAAAACCGAAAAGCTCAATCTAAACACGTTTGGCGAGTCAAAGTTCAAGAAGCAGAGCTGCGACGTGGTGAATTTGCAACTTCGAAAGTCAGAACACGATGATCCGATGATCCGATTACGATCTCTGCCTTGACGTTTCCTGTTATCTGCTCGCCTTTACCCGCGAAAGCATGTACGAGTTACGCGCACTTGGATGGTCTGGAATTGGCCGATGAACCGTGCAGTTCCGGAAGCTCGACTGACCTACTGATCGGTTCGGACTACTATTGGAACTTTGTGACTGGGGAGACGAAACGAGGCGAAGAAGGTCCAATCGCCGTAAACAGCAAGCTCGGTTGGCTGTTATCCCGTCCACTCAATGAAACTGTTGAAAGAAGTTACATCACACACTCCAATTTGATTATTGATAGCCATAACTCACTCATATTTCGACCGAGTCAAGATGACGTTCTAGCAAACACTCTCAAAAATTTTTGGGAGACGGAATCAATCGGTATCAGTGAGCTAACAGCTGATGGAGATGTCCAAAACGAATCATTTGAAATCAACGTGAAGAGAAATGAAGATCGGTACGAGGTCAAGTTGCCTTGGAAAGAAGATTGCCTGCCATCTTCCAACTGTTAGCATTTATGTGAGTCGCGGCTACGATCATTACACCAAAGGCTCCGAAGAGAACCGTCACTGCGGTCGGAATACGACAACATAATTCAAGAACAATTGAAAACCGGAATCGTCGAAGAAGTGCTAGCCGAAGATTTGAAGAACGACAAAAACACGTCTCGAAGCCATTATCTTCCACATCTGGAAGTCGTCAGAAAAGACCGTGAAACCACGAAAGTACGAGTCGTGTACGATGGTTCAGCAAAGGCTTCCAAGAAAGAAAGATCATTGAACGATTGCCTACAAACTGGCCCAAACCACCTACCGCACGTCTTTAACATAATAGCTAACTTCCGAAAGAACATTATTGGCCTTACCGCTGACATTGAAAAAGCTTTCCTGATGGTTGGAATTCAGGACGGTCAGCGAGATTTCCTCTGATTTTTGTGGTTTGACAACCCTAGCTTAGAGAACCCGGAGATCATTCATCTCAAGTTCACACGACTGGTATTTGGGCTTTGTCCTTCGCCGGCTATTTTAGGAGCTACAATTTTGCATCATCTCAAATTGTACAAACAAAGCGACCCAGAAATGGTCGAGCTCCTAGAACAATCGTTCTACATGGATGATCTGTTAACGGGGGAGTGCAACGAAGAAAAGGCTCTCGCTATTTATCATAGAGCAAAGAGGTTGATGTCCGAAGGAGGTTTTAACCTCAGAAAGTGGAAAATCAACTTATAGAAGTACAAAGAGCAATCGTGAAGTCAGAAAGCGTGACAAAGTCAATAAGCGCCCACAGTAACAACAGAGAAGAGATTCAAGAAGACGACATATCGTACGCCAAATCAAACACTTAGGATCTCAGCTCTACCACACCAATTGATGAAGACATCTTCGTGAAGGTTTTAGGAATGAACTGGAACACTCACGACGACGAAATTATCTTCAGCTTTTCCGAATTGTACAATTACGCAAGCTCACTTCCGCCAACCAAGAGATCGCTTCTCAAAGTAACAGCAAAGATATACGACCCCATGGGATTTCTGTCACCTTTGACAGTGGAAATGAAAATCCTATTTCAAGAACTGTGCATCAAAAAGACAAACTGGGACATTGAACTGAAAGGAGAATCCCTTCGAAAATGGAAATTGTTTCTTCAAGATTTAAACCTCGTCGATTGCTATCGCATCCCTCGTTGTTATTTTGCTCGTCAACCCGTGGATATACAATTACATGGTTTTAGCGACGCATCCGAACGTGCATACGCCGCAGTGGTGTACATTCGAAGCACCTACAGTGATGGTCAAGCTGAAGTTCGACTAGTTGCTTCTAAGTCGAGAGTTACGCCGATTAAGAGACAAACCATTCCTCGCCTGGAATTGTTGGGAGCGTTGATCTTAGCTCGTCTCGTAGACAAACTTTAGTCCCTTGGCATCGAATCTCCTACAGTGATGTGGACAGACTCCATGACAGCGCTTTGTTGGATTAAGAACGAACGAGTATGGAAACAGTACATGGGCCAACATGTTGACGAGATTCGCCGCTTAACTCACAAAGATTCGTGGAGACATTGTCCCGGAGAGATTAACCCCGCCGATCTTCCAACTTGAGGATTAACCGCCAAAGAACTTTCCACTTGTAAGACTTGGTGGAATGACCCAAATTTCTTGCGTAATCCTGTCAACAAGTGGCCTAAAATGTCACAAACAGCACAAACCGAGGAAGAAGAAATTCAGCGAGAAGAGATCAAGAACGAAAAGGTAATTACGCATTCAATGGTTAATACCGACACCAGCGACTCACTCGACTGTGGAATTGACAAGATAATTGACATTGAGCGTTACAGCAACATCACGACATTACTTGGCGTGACAGCGTATGTGACCAGATTTGTCAACAGTCTCAAGAAGAGAGTACAAGGAAGGAATAATTGAGATTTAAACCAGGAATTAACAGCAGACGAATTAATGAACTCTGAAACCTTATGGATCAAATTGGTACAGACGACTGTGTTTGTCAACGAACTTTCCTTTCTTAATCAGAAAAGCTCCAAGTCTATGCCCACTATTCGAGTAGCTCAGTTTGGGTTATTTCTTAGCGAGGACCAGACAATCAGATGCAAAGGACGAATCTCCAACGCTTCACTATCCACTTCTAGTAAGTCTCCAATTCTTTTGCCAGCAAAGTACACCTTTGTAAAGTTTGTAATCAAACAAACTCACGATCGGGTCAAGCATTCAGGAATCAATGCTACACTGACAGCTTTGAGAGAGCGATACTGGGTTTTGCGTGGATGCGCAACAGTAAAGAAAGTTATCTGTCGCTGTGTTGTTTGCCGCAGGTACGAAGCATCACCATGCAAGCCCTCACATTTCGCCAATTTACCAAGTCATTGAGTCTCCGACGATCCGCCTTTTACACACATCGGACTGGATTTCACCGGACCATTGTACGTCAAAGAAACCCGTAGAAGTTTACAAACGAGTGACTCCCACTCCAACAAGGTTTACGTGTGTCTATTTACATGCGCGTCAACTAGAGCTGTTCATCTGGAATTGACACGTGGACTGACTGGACAAGATTTCTTACTAGCCTTCCGCAGATTCGCCAGTAGACGAGGATTACCGGCAACGATACAATCTGATAACGCGAAAACGTTTCAATCTTCCAGCAAAGAAATTCGAAAGATCGCTAGATCACCAAAAGTCTGGAGATACCTAACTGACAACCGAAGTACCTGGAATTTTATCGTTGAGAAAGCGCTGTGGTGGGGAGGTTACTGGGAGAGACTCGTTCGAAGCATCAAGTCACCCATCAAGAAAGTTATTGGGCGGTCCACTGTGAGTTACGACGAAATGTGTACCTTGCTAACCGAAGTAGAAGCAGTGATCAACGCCAGACCGCTTACTTACGTTTATGATGAAGAAGAGTCAGTTTCTTACCCGTTAACTCCGTCCGACTTAATTTATGGCCGACGGATAACTGCACTGAATCCCAAAAGTCAGCATTACGAGATCACGAGCACGAACAATTCTTTAACCAAGAGATTAAAGCATCATCGACATTTGCTAAGTCAGTTTACGCGTCGGTGGAGGAACGAATACCTGACCAGTTTACGCGAACAAGTTGCGATGGGATCAAGTGCACGCGACGTTAATGGGAAGTTCAAGGTCGGAGATGTCGTGATTCTCAAGAACGATTCTGTTGCACGAGCCTTTTGGAAATTGGCCAAAGTAGAACAACTGCTGCGTGGACGTGACGGGTCTGTGCGAGCGGCAATACTTACCGTGCCACGTGGAACCAGTTCTACTTCTAATCAACGTTTACGACGACCGATTCAGCAACTAATCCCAACTGAAGTGAAACAATAGTGGATAAAAACTGAACAATTTCGAAGACCGTGTTTGTTGTCAATGAATATAGTGCGAACTTTGAACACTGAACCTTGCGAGGACATTTTAGGTTTTATTTCAATGCGTGTACTTTAGTTGATTCACTTTAGTGAACAACTAGGGGGAGTGTCAAGAACTGTCACGAAAAGTCACGTGTATTTCGTAATCGAATTGTTATGTAACGATTAGTCACGCATTTATAGTTTTGTTTGTACAGATCGTATTTTATTCCAACTTGATTGACCAGTTTTAGACTATGATCAAATTACTTGTATATATTTTTCTACACGTACAATTTTAGAACACAATTAATCTCGATAGGTTAATAAACGAATGCAAAGAGTACAAGTGTAGTTTTTACGAGTTTATAACATATTTCCTCATGCAACTGAAGAGTGCCAACGTTTTAATGAAAATTTATGCTTGTTTCATTTTACACGCATACCTAATGTTATCAATTATGGTGCTTGAGTATTTATAATATGAGCTGGAGTGCATTCAGCAGAGAGCAATGCTCTTCATATGCCCACGCACGGAATATCAGGAGGCCTAAGCCTGCCCACAATCACTCATCAACATGAAAATATTTGTGTGTACTCTTAAATTATTACTAACCATACACTAATTAAGGAAACCTTTACCTCCCATTTTAAGCATATGCTATGATTTAAAACATGCACGCACTTTTGTGACCTTGCACTGTAAGACAGATTTAAGAACAGTTTTACAAAATCCTCTTCGATTAGGGTTAGTATGTAATATTAACTAATTATAGATTACATTGTAGAAATTAGATATATTCATATTGATATTTCATTGAACTCTTGTAATGTTTTTCCACTGATGTTGACACAACAGGAACTGCGGATTACTGTAAAGCAATTGAAAGTTACCTCTGTAACCATAGGCGTACGGGCATTATTTTGCCAGGGGGGCCGGTGAACCATTTGCCCAAAAAATTCTCACAAGTTGCCCAAATTTTTACGAAACAGTCGAAAGGAAACGAGGGTCATACGATGCACTAACAATGGCCTACATATGAAGTGAAAATATTCTTACCTATGAATCTATCATATGAGCTCAAAAAACACTTTAAAACTTAAAAGAAATAATTGTCTCTGCCATTTTGACGACCGAAGATATCAATGATACGATCCATGTCATTGTTGACTACAGAGTTGGCATACGCTCTTTCAATGTTGATAAGTGCAATGTTACGGGGAGCACTCTTCCATTCTTGTCGAGAGTCCTTTGTGTACACCGTTCATGTTAGCAGCCCCATCAAATGCTTTACCAACAATGTTCTTTAGGTCAAGATTGAGTTCAGTGATAGAGGATTTCACCAGTTCATACAGTACTTCTCCTTCGGTTGATTTCGTGGAGTAGAAACCAATGAATGCTTCCTTCTTCGTTCCATTCAGCGCGAAACTAAGGCAAAGTGAAACTTGTTCTATTCTGCTAATGTCTGATGTTTCATCCAAGATGATACCATACCATCCGCTGGCTCGCACATCGTTTGTGATACGCTCGCGAATGAGATCCGCAATAATTTGTAGCAGTTCGTTTTGTATCACGGGAGATGTCCACTGCGCGTGCTTCTGAAGCTGGCTATCGAGTTTATCCTTTAGCCAAGCTATGTCCTTGCACCGCAAGTGAATTACTTCCAGAAAATTACCTCTATTTACATCACTGCTATTACTCAAACCATCACGTTGTTCATCGTGACCACGCTGGGCGATGTTCTGCTGGGCCGTAAACATGAGACATTCAATGATAACTTTCAGGTAGTCACGATTTTCCTTCACATCTTGCTTGTGTGATTCCTGGAGTTTGCTCAGTATAAAAAACTTGAAAACATCTTTAAAAACTGGCTTTGCCCAAATTTCTCTTGCTGCCCAAAAATTCTGATTGGCCCAAAATTTTGGGGGGCTGCAAGTCTCGGCAAGTTAGTTGTCAGGTTGATTGTAGCTTGCTAGAAATCAATCTCACGAGCTCTCTATCAAGACATGTGCCTCACGTAAGATTATACATGTATATATATATATATATATATATATATATAGGAAGTCTGTGTTTTGATTTTTCTGTTGCAATGCTTGATGCTTGATGCGTAGAAGTTGAGCGCACTATGTATAGAGATAGGGAAGAAACAGAGACTATACTTTCGTGATGATCACTCATCAGAGGATTTTATCGTTAAGAATATTCATAATCATTTTTTGTATATTTTAGAAACTTGCATAAAGGTGTGCCGGTAAATTTCTATGCTTTGTTCAATTGTTACGCAGTAATGCTTTGTTTCTGTGGTGGCACGAAGACACAAATTCATTACTGGGATACCTGTGGTAGCCCAGTCATAAAATGCCTTTGTTTTTGCTGTCGTCTTTTTTTTTCCTCCGCCACAAAATGGAAAAATTGCGCAATAGTACCCAGTGGTCATTGGGCCCTCAACACCATGACAAATAACTGTGATCCAATGAGGTGTTCACACGCTGATCACGCGTGTTATCTTGATCATGATTGACGTTGTCATGCACGGACAGGGCCGGGTCACATGACGAACCAAGAGATTTTTGCTCATAAAACTCTTTTTTTAGTCGTTTTGGCATGGCAAGCCGATTGTAGCAATATTCAATAATTATATATATATTCAGGTTAATATTTATATCTATGTAAATTATTTTTATTTGTTCAATTTAATATTTATATATATATATATGGAATATTTTTTAAATCCATTTTATTTAATATGTATATATTTATTTAATTTAATCGCTCTATATCCATTTAATTTAATCCGTATATATTCGTTCAATTCAATCCGGAAAAATATTTATTTCATCTCGGGGACTGGGTCAAGCCATGGGATCAGAAAGATATGGGCTTGGGAACGATAGCGTTTCACGTGCAGCGTTCGTCCGCCATTACAAGGAATACTTGCAGTGCAAAAAGGCAATGAATTACAAAATTGCCGAAGCAGCAGGCCTTTAAGGCGAGCCTCGGATACGTTGCTAAGAGTGGATTCCCCATCTACATCAGTATCGTCAGAAGGTTCGGTGGAAAGTCAATCAATGCTCCACAGCGTCGCGTTAATCGACGCAAGAAACATGATGGACCGGAGTCGGCATGGAGGAACTTTTAGAAGACTTGGCTCTAACGAAAGACTACGCTCTCAGATTCCTCGAGGAGGAACAAAAGGCAAATCGAAGCGAGCTGTGCAGAGGAAAGGTATCAAAGAAAAACCTTTTGAGTTTGCTCTTCTAAATTCCAAGGAAGATGATACAGAAGATGATTTTTTGAAGAAAGAGATGGTCGTAGAAAGGGGCATGTTTACACTCAGTGAACAAGACTGCGAAGCGCAGGTCAGAGAAAAGATCGCATCAACCTTGAAAGAAAAATACAGTGTTATTGGACCCAACGATTTTGAATTCGTGAAAGCAACTCAAAAAAGAATCAGTGTCCTGCATCTAAGCAAAAAAACCGAGTATAGTTACGATGTAGTGAAGAAATTGGTTTGCCAGTGTCTGTTGTAGATCAAGATTCAAGTGGGCTTTGAATTCGTGGTAAACAAAAACCATGCATCCAATTCTGACTCTGAGCTGCTGCAAGTTGGAGCCCAGGAGACTAGCACCGTCCCCAGCAACTCTAATGGAACTTCTGGCATAGTCCCTGGCACCTCTGATGGAACTTCTGGCATTGTCCCTGGCACCTCCAATGGAACTTCTGGTATTGTCCTTGACACCTCTGATGGCAATTCTGGTATTGTCCCTGGCAACTCTAATGGCAGTTCTGGCATTGTTCCCAATGTCTCTAATGGAACTTCTGGCATCGTCCCCAGCACCTCCAATGGAACTTCTGGTATTGTCCTCAGCACCTCTAATGGTAATTCTGGTATTGTCCCTCACGGCTTAGCAGACAACCCTGGCATCTCTGCTCTCCATAACAGCCATGTACAACAAGAGGAGGAGCAGAAAACAGAAAGTCCATATGAATTCTTTAGCCGAGTTGTAAATGAGTTCCCAGAAGACATAATGGAACCAACTGAGATGCTTAGATATCTGCAGAAGAAAATTGTTTCTGGAAGACCACTAGAGGTAACCAATTCATCACGAATCCTAGAAGGAGAGACCAATTTTATAACTGTAGATAGAAATAATATTCTGGAAACTACATTTGAGGAACTAAAGCATGTAGCTGATCCTAGGGTCACCTTTGAAGTTCAGTTTTATGGTGAGCAAGCTGTTGATAGTGGTGGGCCTCGCAAGGAATGGATCAGACTATGCAATCAAAAGATTAAAGACATTTACTTTGATAATGGCCTCAAAGAGCACATGTCTGAAGATTACTATTACATTGGTCAAATGGTCTGTATTGCCCTGCTTCAAAATGGCCAGTTGCCTGTGTACAGACCTGAAGAAATACTGCAGGCAATTTTTGTTGAAGATCTGGAACTGCCTTCTTGTGTCAGGGAGCTCAAAGGTGGAATGGATACTTTAGGAATTCCCATGTTTGGAAGGAAATTTCCTATGCTTCTTTATCTTCTGACATGACAACTCCATAGCGGATTAAACGTGAACCTCAAAAATTGAGGTTGTTAAGTATTCATATATTCAGGCTATTGTTCTTTGTCATTACTTATTCATTCCGATGAGTTTGCCGACATGCCGGCATGCTTCCGAAGATCGTGAAGAGCGCAACTTCTTTGATGTAGGTGAGATATTTTTCTTTTGTTAAAAGATGAAATAAACTCTCCTGGGAATCTGCTTGCAATTGCGTTGTCCGATTTGCTGACAACTTTCGCTTTTGTCCAAATTCCTAACTGATCGACAGCTTCGACAGAATTGCCAACACTAAACTCCATCGCGACAATAAACAACACGGTCAGATCACAACAAGTTCATTCGAACAAGACGAAAGTTGTGAAAGAATGAACCGCCAGCGTGCGAACACGAGCACTATTTATGACACGCAATATTTACATAATAAAGAAGTAGTTTAATTCAAGTGCACTCATTCGGATCAAAACAAAACGATCAGCGCTCGAAATGATAAACTATTTTCGCTTTTGCTCTTCGCAGTGATTACAACAACTCGTCCAAGATCCATTTTTTAATCCTAAAAACATATTAAGGCTAAAAATACACCGTGAATAGAAACTAAATCCATTCAAATGATTGCAGTTTATCGATCTCGAGTTCATTCATCTCAAGACAATGTAAACAAAAGGATACAAGATCACAAGTCTGTTCGCGCAAGGTAGCTTAATTACACTATTGTCCAAGTCTTTTGAAGTACCTTCCGCAGTTCCTTTGGTCTTCTTCCAAAATATCTCACCTTTTTCGAAACGAATAAAACCGAAATCATTCGACACGTTTTCGGCAGCCACCGAAAGCAATGCCCAAAGGAATAAATCGAGCCTTCGAGGTAAAAAGTCCAGCGGTGTCACCCATTTCAGTAAGTCACAAATAATCCGGGCTGGAGTCGTAATGGAGGCCATCTAGCATTATCAGTTTATCAGTTCGACGTCTTTTGTTCTTGTTGAAACCAGAATTCTCAGAGGAAGGATCCAACATGCTCATTCATGAAACAGCTATTTATAGCAAATTTGTGAAATATGTTAGAGATGTGTCAAGTGGCTGCAGAGTTGTCACCCTTGGAAACATCCTTGAATTTGTCACTGGAACAAGTGAAGAACCACCCCTTGGTTTTGCAAAGACACCACAAATTCACTTTCCAGTAGCTGAAGTGAAAGAGCCCATGACTACAGATGAGGTAATATATAAGCATTAGGTACAGGTTTGGGTAGTTTTTGAAAAGTTTTTTTACATAGGATTGCAAATATAGCAGGTAAAATGTGCAAAACTGGGTGTGGTGATGAAAGCATTTAACATAATTTAAGTTACACTGACTTGTAAAAGCCAATATTAGCAGTCAACATGCCTTGGAACACACTCCAAACAAATCCATTTCTTGTGTTGAAGGAAACTTTTATATATTATTTTATCTTATTATACATACAGAACATCTGTGTATAAGTTACTAATAATCATGATTGTCACTTTCCGATTGATCTCTTTGTACTACTTACTTGTACATGGTTACAGCTATCACAAACGATTTTCTTTTTGCACTAGGGAACTGGGCAATCAGAAGAACCACCTCAAAAGAAAAAACCCATTTGGCATTTCGTGCCAACTTGTCATACCTGTTCAAACACATTGGATTTGACTAGAGAAAATGCAGTTTTACACCTCCCATCAGATAATGAACCGTTCAAACTGTATGACCTAGCTTTCAAGAATAGCTATTTCGGTGTTATGTAGGTTATGGAGTCAACACTCTGAGTTTTGTAACTGATTTTTATTGATGAATAACTTGTAGTTGTTACGGTTACCATAACCTCTTTAAAACTCCCTTACCATAACATGTAAATAATAACTCAATACTAACAAATAGAGATCACTGAATTTCTTTTTTGAGTTAAAGGGTGTTTTAACAGGTTATGCTGTTATAATCATTATGGTAACTAGTAATGTTAAGGAAACAACCACATTTTGGTTCAGTACTGATTAGGATTTTGTTTGATGCCAGTATTGTAACAGTAACTGAGAAATGTTTAGTGCACCATACTATAGGAGCTGGAAACTGCTGAAAACTGCTGGAAACTGCTACAAACTGCTACTAGCCACCTTAAGATGAAGGTATAAGAAAGGGGATGATGAAGGATCATAACAGTACTCATAGTGCACAGTTCAAGACTATTGTTAGCTGCCTAACAAGCAAATGCTACATTATTCAAAAAGCTATTTGTACAATTTTTTTTTCTGCAGTTACTGGTTTAAAAGTTCCATTTCCCAGTAATCTATTAAACCTTTCACTACCATCAGTGACCAAGGTAGAATTTCCCTTTACAATAATGATACAATATTGAGCAGAAAAGTGGTGAGAATTAAGAAAAATACCAATTGGGGGTAATTGGTAATTGGTAATTGGTTGATCCAATACCAAATTTTCCAAACTGACTAAGTCGAAGTTGATAAAGTTGAAGTTAATAAAGCAATGCTCCATTAATAATATTATTGTGGCATATATATTCCAGAATCAACAAGTTGTTCAAGTCTAATACTAGTTCTAAAGCTTTTGTATAGATATCTGCACCCATTTCAGTTGAGGGTCTCACTGGATCCAGATGTTCGAAAACAAATGACTTCAGTAAATCTCCATGGCTAAGATCCACAGGGTCAATGACAACATGATTATCTCTTTCAGTGGGAGATGGTCTCTGGGGGTCATTTCCATATATTTCCATCTTAGATGGCTCTTCTTCTAGTAACCCATGTGATAGTGGATTGTCAGCATGGAACATGCCATTTGTCGATATTTGGTAGGGTGACCAGTTTCCTTCTGTACAAACCTTGTGGTGATTAAAGGCTTCACAAAACTCGTCAAGGGCTTTGTTGATTCTTGGAATGAAGACTAAGTGAAGAGCAAACAAATGAATTTGATTATCTGTGTTGAGGATACCAATGGACTCCTTAGCATAGAATAGATAGTAATAAAGGTGGCATACACATCGAAAAACATCTCTCCACTGTCTTTCAATGCGTTGGTTGTGTGTAGAAGGAGCAGCAATAAAACTCCCCCTTCCCTCCCCCCTAGCTTGAACCATGGCATCGCACACTAGGACATTTTCGACACCCTTATCAACTCTTATTCTTGATGGCCAAAGGTTTCCATCACGATTTATGGCATCTAAGAACAGGTTAAGTACAGTTTCTGTACGATTGTTTGAGTTACATCTCAGAAACATTATTCTTCTCGAAAAGCCATCTATGCATCCGTGAACAACAATTTTCCAGCATATCAAAGCATGATGTCCATCTAAGTGCCACAAGGAGTTCAACTCGGTACTTGATAAGTCCCACGGGAAACAACAACGCCCCGTCGAAGTGCAGTATTCTGTGGATCTACTCTTGTCATGCTTTCTCTTAACCTTTTTCTTTGAATTCTTAAGCCAAGTGCTTTTATGTAACCTCCAACATAGCCCGGTCCAGAAGTTCGTCCACGGTCGGAAACGAAGCCTCTCACGATCTCGTCTAGTTCCTCATCAGGCAGATGATGAAATCCTGTCATATTTTGAAAACCAGGAGTTTCTTTTTCCTCCTTTCCTGAGGCAAAACAGTTTTCATCAGCAGTTTCTGGGGTGACAGATTTAATTGCGATGTGATGATTTAAAGATGACAACACGTCCGCAAATGCTGCTGCAAATGAATCCAGCTCCTCTTTGTCACTAGCTCCAATACCACGACAATCTCGTATCGATCTAAGCATTCTGATACTCTGATCAATAACTTCAGCATGCGCTTCGCTCGGCAGCTCCTTCACCCACATCATTTTGGCAAATATGTTCCGCTTTGTCTAAAACTGAGGCTAAAAACGCCGGTAGGTCTCCTCTAACGTCAAAATCTTCCTCGTCTGCCATTATGTTCTCGCAACTTAGGCAACTATCTATGAAAGTTAGTAAACTGAAAAAACTTTGTAAAAGTGAACAAAGAGAACTAGATGCTGTGCACCATACATTGTCAGTCATACATATGCCCCTTGGAGATTTAATAGAAGGATACAGTTGTAGTAATAACAAACAAATTAAATGAAAATTAGACACCAATGCCTAAAGAAAAACACTGTTAGGGCTATGTAAATAGATTTTAAATTGATACTTTGAACTATGTTTTATTCTACCAAAGAATTATTTTTATTGGTCTTGATATGTTGATATTTACATGTCTGCAATGAGGATAAAGTCGTAGCAAGGGGTTAGACCTGTCTTTGTATAGATATTCCAGACTGTACTTTGATTTTTTCTATCGTAATTTTACCTCTTATAAATTTCTTACTTTCTTATTTGTAATGGGTAATGATATAATTGTACATGGATGACATACATGAGTAGCACCATGTGGAAAAGTTTGCCACTCCCATGCTGACAGACACTAAGAAGTTCAACACATCTCCCCAGCCCTGCAGGGACTAGGTTTGTCCTATTTTATGAATCAGCTGCTAGTATGCAATGCCACACAGTTGCATAATGCTATGAACAGCCTTCAGCCCTCATATAACAAACATTTTGCTTCCAAATTCAATCATTTTCTTTAAGGAGGCATACTTTGCCTTAACTATTTAGGTCACCTCTCAAATGTGTTATAGAGCCCAGTTGTTAGTGTATAATCTCTCTTTTTTTTTTTCTAAACCGCAGTAAGGTAAACAACTTCGTTTTAATGCAAAGAGCATTTTCTTTTTTTCTTTTGCCAATTTTTCATCCCCTGGATTTCTGTTATTCCCATAAATTCCAAAGAAAACCTCAAGGAATAGAAATATATTTAATATATAATATGCATATCCACGCCTATTATTCAAGTCTGCAAAATAGGCATCATGGTAAATTTCAATGCTCTGTTTAATTGTTACACAGTAGACAACTTCATTACGTTTCTTGAGTGATGATATTTCAGTTTGGCGGATGATAAGTAATTTTTCTTTGAGGCAGAGATTGCATCTTTTCCTTGTGCTGTTGTAAGGTGGTCTTGATGAAAGGATGTGCCATGAAATAAAGTGGTCAATGGTATTTTCTTTAAGGGTCCAGATATGTTTGCTGAGTTTGGTAGAGTTTCTGTGTTTTGTGTGTTAGAACGATGTGGTGTGGTTTCTGTATCTAGTCTTGAGGTAATTTTCTGTAAGTCTGATGTATATCTCAGTGGTGCTGTCGTCCTTACATGAGGTAGATTTGTGATGACTGGAGGCATTGCCGCTAAGTGGGCATGTGATCTTCTGTTGGCAGCTGAAAGTCTTGGTGTCTTTTGTGTTGGTGTTATTTGTGGTGTCATTGATGTGTTTGGATGAATTTAAAATGCATTTGTTGTGATTGTCCATGATCTGTTTAGTGTTATTTATGCAGCGGTAACTGATTTTGATTGGGTTACAATTAAAGATTCTTCTAAGTTTGTGGTCTTTTGGTAAATGCTTGTCTACTAGGGCAAGGAACTGGTGTCCAATATTGGTGCTTACATTTTTGCTGAATGGGGTGTTGTAGCAAAGTATGTTGTTCCGTTGTTGGCTTTTTTGTTTGTTAGTTGTGGGTAGTTCATAGTGTAAGGTGCAACGGTATCTGCATTCTTCGAGTGCTTATTGATATGGAGCCGCCCCTCCATATCAAAAAACATTCATCAAGTGCTTTTTGATATGGAGGGGCGGCTCCATGTCAAAAAGCACTCGACAAATGCGGATACCAGTCTACTCTACCTTATGAACCACCCACAACTAACAAACGAAAAGACAGTCAACAGAACAAAATACTCTGGTACAACCTCCCATTCAGCAAAAATGTCAGCACCAATATCAGACACAGATTCCTTGCCATAGCAGACAAATACTTCCCAAGAGACCACAAACTTAGAAGAATCTTTAATCGCAACACAATCAAAATCTACTACAGCTGCATGAATAACACTAAACAGACCATCGACAACCACAACAAATGCATTTTAAACTCATGCAAACACTTTAACGACACCACAGATAACACCAACACAAAAGACACCAAAGCTTGCAGCTGCCAACAGAAGAACACATGCCCACTTAACGGAAACTGCCTCCAGTCATCACTAATATACCAAGCCACCGTCACACGTAAGGACAACAGCACACTGAAATGTACATCTGACTTACAGAAAATGACTTCAAGACTAGATACAGAAACCACACCACATCATTCCAACACACAAAACACAGAAACTCTACCGAACTCAGCAAACACATCTGGACCCTTAAAGAAAAGAACATTGACCACTTCATTTTATGGCACATCCTTTCATCAAGATCACCCTACAATAGCACAAGCAAAAGATGTAATCTCTGCCTCAAAGAAAAATTACTTATCATCCACCAACCTGAGTTATCATCGCTAAATAAACGTAACGAACATGTGTCCTCATGCCACCTCAGAAACGAAGCATTACTGAGTAGCAATTGAACAAGGCATTGAATTTCCCACCATGCCTTTATGCAAGTTTGTAAATTATATAGATGATGGTTATGAATATTCTTCACAATAAAATCCCCTGATGAGTGAGTAATCACGAAATGGGCTTGTAGGGATGAAAGTATAGTCTCTTTTTTTCCCCTATCTCATACATATTGCACTCTACTTCTACGTATCAAGCACTGTACAACAGAAAAATCAAAACACAGACTTTCTATATGTATATCTATGTATAACTTTACATGAGGCACATGTCTTAAAAGGGAGCTCATGAGATAGATTTCTAGCAAGCCACAATCAACCTGACAACTAACCTGCCAAGACTTTTCTTTTGTGGTAGCGATTGTCCTCTGAGATCATCAGTAAAAAGTCCAAAGCCATCATAGAAAGAAAAGAAAGGCAAACTAGAGAAACATCCCCTTTGAGTAAAGTTGTTGATGCAGACTTCTTAATTACTAATACGCTCTGGACACTCCACTCCACCCCAACAACAAGGAATTGTTAGGGGTCTCTGAGGATAATCTTGACTCCTGTGGAAATTGCACCTTTTCAGTCATTGTTCCCTCACTCTGGAACAATTTACCAGACCAAATAAGAACTGTAGCATGCCTAAGTTTCCTTAAGAGTAAAGTTAAGACCTTTTTATTTAATCATTCCTTTTAGCTTTTGAACACCTTAGACTTGTTCCTAACTTAACAAATATTAAACATAAGTAGACCTAAACCAGTTTTCCTCAACTATCTCTATTATTTAACATGTGGTCAACTTCAATTGTTCTGAACAGTTCTCTGAAAAATGTTTCAACTTTGTAGTACAGTTTCTGTTTGACTGTGTGTATAAAACAGTAGGTGCATAGTGGTTGATTTATTGTTTGGCAATGTTTTGCTCTACTCTAAATTACTTAGTAATTCAATCATTTATTTTTTGCTTTCTGCTTGTTCTCTTTATGTAATGCCCTGTGATTTCCTTGAGGCAAGTGTTTTTCACATGAAAAAGCCAGTTGGAGGGCATGGTCACCTCAGACAAACAAATAAATAAGATTCAGAGATAGCATGGTCTAACCATTACACATAAAATTCTGTTGACCTCAAATCCATCAGATAGTGACATAAATGTAGCTGTTTACACCATGAAAAAGAACTTAATAGCCATCCTACACCACTCTACCCAAGCTGGAGATTCAGCAAAGCAACACAGATTTTCTCCCCCTGACAAGAACTCCTGGTTTGACTGGCAACTAGAATGTTGACCGATAAAGGGATAACTGCTTGCCCTAGGGTTTCGTGGAATTGTTGCAGTCCACCCTCATACTGTTAAGTCACACAGAACTGAAATGAGTGCATTAATTCTCTGCTTTGGATTCAGTCCCCAAAGCATAAATGTCATGATGTGAAAGTAATTCCCTGTGCTGTGGTTTCTGCAGTGTTACAGTTTTATCATGGAACTGTTAGCTGCCAAAGATATCATCAAATACCACCATATTTTCACTCAAACATTTCAAATTTCACTAGTCTGTACACTTGTAGATTTTAAAGCATGTTATAATTCTAAATAATTTTACCCATAATTTAGTCTGTACTTTCCTAATAACTATTATAATTAGCTTTTATCATCATTAATTACAAATTTACTCAGAATAGACTTCTTGGAGAGGAAATAAACTACTGCATGGTTACTCTGGGAAACTGGAAAGACACAAAGGCAAAGAAGGTTCAAGTTAAGCAATAAGCAAAGCAATTCTAATTCAAACCAAACATGCAGATAAGAAATTAATGCACCCACCCAATCTCCCTACTTGGAGACTTGAGGTTATTAGGGAGCAAATGATAGCTCATGAAGACATTTAGTTAATACCATAAACTCATCTGAAAGTGGCAATCCCTTCTGCCACACTAACAAGTGTGTAAATATCTTTGCCTAGTGATCCTTTTGATGCTCTACACTCCCCTTTGGGAGAGCCTTCATGTGTCTGCTTTAAATGCCAAGGTTAATGCTACCACTCAAGCACCAACCAACGTACAGAACACGGAAAACTCAAACCTTCCAAAGACTGCTCAGAAGAATTTACAGATACAAAATTAATATTCTTTTATACTATCTGTGTATGCAAAAGACAAGTTGTAGTTTTAACAAGTCATAAATAATTTTCAATGAGTAAATATCAGTTTTACATAAACTAAGTCTTAATAAGTAAAATAGATACTAATAAACATAGATTTTATAATGCAAATTTTATCATGTATAGTAGTTTTTAAGGACTATTGCATAATGTTAAATTTTTTCCAAAATTACTTTAAATTTTCTGCAATTCAGCTTACTAACTGCAATGTGATATTGTGTGCATATTTTGCGCATGATAAATCCATTAAATTTATCAAATATTTATCAAGCTAAGAATTCTGCCAAAGTTAATCCAACAACAAAGATAAGTCCACACTTTTGCCCCCTCAGACCACAAATAGCTTTATACCCTAGCCAATCACATGGACGGCATCAGCAACAGACATGCCCCAGCCTTGAAATCAATAATTGAATAATTCCACCGGAATTTTCAAGATCAAAGTGCCAAATTCAAGATGGCATTAAGTAGCTGTGGTTCTGGCCAAAACAGAAAATGCTGAAAGGCTGAGCAAAAAAGCTTGTTTAAGTCTTCCAAAAGGGTGAAGAAAGAGAGGGAAAAGGCCATAAATTTATCTTGAAGATGAAAATTCCAGACATGGATTCAAGTAAATTTTGAGGCCGGCTATCCAGGGATACTGACTCTATGTTCTCAGAGCATTTGTTGCCTTTGGAATATTGCATGTTGTGACCTTGAAAGATCATTCACTCAAAAGTTTGTCTATCCAGCTTGAGATGTTTGTAATCTTAATTACAAACTATATTTCCTTTGTTGCCGATTTCTAATACCACAATCTTTAAAGTGCTGATTTACCTGTGACAATGAAAGTTTCAGCAATAGAAGAGTCAGTTTCATAGAAAAGATATCATCTGAAGCACATACTTGAGCAGTCATTTTTAATTCTTGTTTACCCATTTCAAACCATGTGACCATATGGCTAAAAAGGTTTAATTACTTAGAAAACTCAGAACTCAATGTCTAATTGTTAAACAGGCTATCAAACAACTTCTTTGAAAACCAGTCAACTTTAGCACACTGATGCAGCCATTGACATCCATTCAGCATACCTTCAAAGCAGACCTATGGCACAGAATAACTGTAACCATGCAATTTCATCTAATTTGCCAAATTAGGAAATTCCTTAGTCCTCAGTCCATGGAGACTCTTCTTCATGCATTTGTGACTTCACATTTGGACTGTTGCAACTCTCTTCTCTTTGGCATCCCCAAGTACGAGATAGGTCGTCTCCAGAACATGGTTAACGACGCTGCTCAATTAATATCATGGATTCCAAAGTTTGATCACATCTCGTCCACCTTATCTCATCTTCACTGAGAAGAATATCTACAGCCACACTTCATTTCTGGGCATACCTACGTACCTATGACCAGGGCCTTCTTAAGATCCCAAGAACTAGTTTTAAGACTGTTGTGGGCTACTTCTGTGGAACAAACTGCTGCTTGAAATTCAAAACGGTCAGAGTGTAGCCATTTTTAAGTTGTTTTAACATAGTTTTAACATTTTAATATTTTTAATATTTTTGGTATTTTATTGTTTAATTGTTTTAATATTTTTGTAAAATATTTTGTAAGGTGCTTTAAAATGTTTTTATGATTTTGGTGCTCTAGAAATGTAAATTATCATTAGACACACGAAAGCAGTGTGGACCTATTTGTTTTGTAGGAGGCAAGATCAGAGAACATGACTTTCTACTCATTAAGAAGCAATTGATTTGACTGTTTTAAAAAACTTTAAAACTTGTTTAATTGGTGACGAAAAAGAAGGTACAGTGTATGGCCTTACACCAAAATGGTCACCTTTCATATCAATGCAGATGCCTCTCATACGGAGTGCATCACTGCAGTGTGAGAGCAAATCTACTTGTATCTCCACTATTAAATGTGGTCTTTAAACTTCTGTAAAGCCAGTGATAACTATTAAGATCATGACAACACGTTCCTTGCCCATCTTTAAGAATGTTGTATTCTTTCACAAAAGCGAGCTCTATACCTTTCAACTCCTTGACCATAAAAATGAGAGACTTGTAATCCCTTTAGAAACACTTGACACCTCAGCTTCAAATTAAAAACCCCGGGAGGGTAAGGGTTTTTAATTCCTTACCCCCTGTGCACGGACGACAGTCAAATACACTCGAGTTGTACCGAGCGGGAGGGGGGCATGTTAAAACAACACATAAGCTGTGCTCTCTCATAAGAATTAGAATGTTTGTACAAATAAATTTAAGATATATCAAATATAAGATAACTCGCCTCGTATAGCTCACCAAGTGTCCGTATGTTCCCAAGGCTTTGCCTTCGGCCACAAACACTGTAAGCTGGAGGGAACTCACTCGATATCCTTTTTTCTTTGAGGTCTTCGTCCTCGTGAGGTCGTCTCCGCTTCAGTACGACTCTCCCATCACCAGCTAAAACCCTAACGGCATGAGATCTTCATTTGAAAATGCTCCCCAAGTCAAGAGTCAACCGACGAAGTACAGTACAACCCTCCGGCACTTTGGAAAGATGCTGATTTTTCCCCCAAAAATAGCCCATTCTCCGAGTTAACAACTTCAACTTTTCTTTTGTTAAATAGCAAGATGCTTAACAAAAAGATTCTGCCTACATTACGATTGCTACGATGCTAACCTCATTACCACAAAACAGCTGTTTAACCCGACATCTTAATGTAGATTTCATTCAAGAGGCCATGCCAGAAGCCAGTATAAAAAATTAGTTCTCAGACCTCTCGCATCATTGAAACCTTGTAATTTCAAGGGTTTTGGGCTTGATTGGGACTCGAAAGACTAAGCCTAACTCTGTTTCGTTGGAGATTTATGTGCCCCCACTTTTAACTTGCTAAAAGGTATAGATAATAGCTGTACCTAAAATTAGAAATTATCCACCCAGTGCCTAGCCAGTTTTCCTGAATAGACCATTTTTTTGTGCATTATTCTATCTTATTGTTTTATTTTTCTTAGCAATAGGTATGGAACTCGCAAGAGGTTCATATGCTTTTAAAAGTGCTTTATGAGATATTCTTAAGTCATGTACTTACATATTTGTTCATCGTAAGTAGGTTAGATTTACTTTTCTATTTCTTTTTTTATTGTAAAGCGTCACTGGGCTAAATGGAAATGGCGCTACATAAATGTTGTTATTATTATTATCATTATTATTATTATTTCAGTTATAAATAATGCTGATTAGAGGGCCTGTTCCCACACGTTCTATTTTTTAAGCAGAATAAGTACGTTTAGTCGTAAGCGCTGCGTGGTAGTAGGCAAAATATATTAGGATGGGTCAACTAGGTCACGATTTTTCAAGAGTATTAACTAAAAGATAACTTTTCTGTGATTAGAAATTAGCTTTTTTGCGGTTACTAGGATAAATGAAATAAATGTTTATGTTTGTTTTAAACATTTTGTGTCAATTTGTTAGGTACGAATCGACCAGAGAGGTGGGTACGAACTGATCGAAAGTGCTTACGAAACGTTTGAACCTGGGTACGAATCGTCTGGGTGCGAAAGATCCATGAGTACGAAACGACTGGATACCACGTATTTACATATTTGCTCATCATAAGCAGGTTAGATTTACTTTTATATTTCTTTTTTATTGTGAAGTACCATTGGGCTAAATGGAAATGGCGCCACATAAATGTTGTTGTTGTTGTTGTTGTAATTATTACTATTATGTAATTATTATTATTATTATTATAATGAATTCAGCCATAAATAATGCTGAATAGAGGGGCTGTTTCCACACCGTACACGATTGTTCAACATTCCTTTCGGCTGACATTTCGCAAGCGAAGAATGGTGAGTTCCTTATCGTTTTTCATTTCATGCGCGTGAGAAGTACTCATGCTCCTTGTCTTTCCACATGACCACATTTGCGCTTTTCGTATCGTAGGAAAATCGTATCAATTGCAGTTTCATCGTATTTTAATAATTGATATACATCCTTTGTAATAAAGTTCAAACCCTTTCCTGCGCTGATCGACAATACTATCCAACAGTTCCAAATCTCCAAACCTTACAAAATCCCTTACGAGTAAGTCGCATATAGTACAGCAACAACCATTGCCATGAGAAATTCTCAAAGAACCGATAACATTGTGCAGAAACAAGTGTTCACTCAGACATACTCGTGAGAGAAAAATTATTACGAGGGCGAGAAAACCGAATATACCATGGAGTTTCGTGTAAACATTTGTAGCTAATACAGAGAAAACTGGACATACTACTGAATCATTTAGGCATGTCAACCCCAATCTACACAGGAGCATTAATTAAGCCCGTTTCTAAAGCAAAGAAATACTTTTCATGAGCTCGCCTATACCTGTCCCAACCGCTATCCCGCCTGCGAATTGGAGAATGATTAGGCCATTCTCTGTGATCTTTAGATGTTGGATAACTTACCATCCATTCTGACGACAGTAGCTCTTTAGATGTTTATTCACATCTTTCACTGCTCTATTTAATTCATCCCTTGTAGAAGTAAGCCCAGATATAGCGGAGGTGGCGTCGGATCAATTTTCGATTTGTCTATGATCGATTCAGCATCTTGCAACAGTTTTTATACTTAAGGTTATTGGAGCTGACATAGAGAACGATTTGGTCCGGCGAATGCTCCAGGTTAACTTTGAGGTTGTCCTTCATAGCTTTTGAGGTGGTTTTACAGAATAACTTGACCACTGCTCGATGGCCAACGGCTTTTTCTAGCTTTTTACAACATATATTTGTCTTTGTTAGGGAAGCTCCAATTGATAGGGTTATACATCAGTGTTGTAGCCAGAAATGCTCGTTACATGTCCAACTTCACTTCCAAAATGCTAAACGAAACGAAGTTCAGTAATAAATATGTAACAGGTTGCAAGAAATGGATTACAAGTTATAGTTGTCACAATTCAAAGTAAAGAAATTAGCAAAAGAGAAAACAAAAATAAAGGAAAGCAGGGGTGGATCCAGGATTTTGAGTGAGTAGTTTCCACCCGAGGACCCTCTCCTGCTAGGGGGGTTCGGGGGCATGCCCCCCGAGAAAATTTGAAATTTGGAGCTCTCTAAAGGCCATTTCATGCATTTTTAGAAAATTTAATTGCCCCCAAAAGACTAAAAAAGCATGTAATCAAAAAGGCAAAAAACATTTATTTTTCTTGAAAGTACTACAGGAAACACTCTGATCTACAAATATTCCACCTTTAGCTACTGTGCAAACCAGTGTATATAGTGTTTTCAGGAAGGCCAAGTCATCGACAAGACTTTTCACACTGGAAAACATCACCTCCCAGTCAGGAAAATCAAGATGTGGAGAAAAAAAAACGAACCAAGTGTTAGTGTTTTTGATAACAAAAGAAAAACAAGCACAATTGATGATGTAGTTTAAAGATTGATAATAAAAATCTACTTGCCTTTTTCATCCTTGGGACCACAGGCTTACCATCCATAAAGCCCTTCTCTCTCTCAAATTTCTTCTGTGTTGTGCTCCTATAATGAATGAAATGAATGAAAGCCAGGCTCAATAAATCCAAATGTTTAGCAACACTAAAAACAACATTTCCTGAGCTGGCTTTTATTCATTTCATTTATAGGAGCACAACACAGAAAAGAATTTGAGAGAGAGAGAAGGGCTTTATGGATGGTTAGCCTGTGTTGGGAGCTGGAATTCAAAAAATAAAACAATTATTAGAAAAATATAAATTATAAGAATCATAAAATGATATACAAATTGAAGTAAAATGATAATTTGAAATAATACTAGCCTTTCTTCATCCTTGGGAATTGCTGTGAAGCTGGTTGAGTTCAGTGAAAATGTTTGTTCACCATTTAAGCTTAACATGAAAACCCAATGTCAATGTCAATGGAAAATCATCACAAGTAAAACAAAATAGAAAATAACCTTGAAATGAGTTGAAAAAAGTTATACAGGCACCAGTTTGAGCTTCTGTACTGTTCTCCATCAGTTTAAGGATTATGAGACTTAAAGGCCATAACCCAGACAGAACATAACTCACAAGTACTCTAGAAACAGCTGGTGCAAAAAATTATTACAAAATGTTTGCCATTCTCATTCTCCTAGGATGTAACTCAGCAAATAAATCTATTATACGTTCAAGGTCAAAATCCATGTCTCTGTGGGCATGCATCAGTGCCAATCCATTCAGTCTGTCCTGGGTCATTGTATTTCTCAAATAGTTCTTAAGATTCCGAAGGGATGATATGGATCTCTCACAAGATGCAGATGAAATTGGAATTGTGATCAGGACTTTCAGCATGGAATAGATGTTGACATATGCATCTTTGTCAATATCCTTCAGTGTAGCCTCCAAACTGTCAGGAATAATATCTCCTCTGTTATCCCTCCCCTTCCACAATCTCTCCCATAACAAAAGCTCTGCCTGTAATCCTGCATAATTTGGTATGTCCTGTCTGTAATGGTTACAAAATTCCAAAACATTGGCCTTCCAGGCAGGGTCAGTAGCTAGTAAAACAGAGGGAATAATCGAAATACCTTTATAGCAAACAAATACATCATCCTGGAATCTGGTGTTGAGCTGCTGGAGTACATGGTCAAGAAAAACTCTAGTGAGATTGATCTTGAAATACCCCTCAGGAGTTGCAGCAGGAGCATTATTTCTATGCATTTGTCTCTGGGCTATCCTTGGCATTTCTGGCTGGACTGCTACTTGTCTTGCAATGGTCACTGCTTCCTGGTAGAGATTATGATGTCTGTTATCAATGTCAGTGCTCATGTCTTCAAGGACTGATTTCAAAAGAGCAAGTTCATCTTTAGCTTTTAGAAGATCCATTGCTTTTTGTTGCAGCTTCACTGTGAGTGGTCTAGTTAATCCCAAAATATGTCTGACAATAACAAGAGAAACAATAAAGGAAAAGTTGATTGCATTAATTAAGGACTGAGCATCATGTCTGCTTGTTGGATTCCAGGTTGAGTCTCCAGGGCTGTTTCTGTTAAGTGAGATGTCTTCAAGTGTAGCTGTGACTGGGTAGAGAAGTTCAACTATGCGGTCCATTCCATCAATCCGTTCAATCCATCGTGTGCGGCACACATCAATTAAAACAGTATGGTTTGCCCGAGGCAATAGTTCTCTGATCTTGGCTATTAAATGTTGTTGACGCTTGGGAGAGTTGTTAAAAAAATTAGAAATCTTGCGCACAATATCCATCATGTTCCTGACAATTGGCAATTGGCAAGTGTCTGCTATGCACAAATTAAGCCTGTGGTTCATGCAGTGGACATAGATTGCCTTTTCGTGTTCTGCACTGATCAATGAGGAGGCTCCATTTAGTCTTCCAGCCATATTGCCTGCACCATCATAACACTGCCCACGACAGTCTTCCATTGTCAATCCTAAGTTTGCTACAGCTGCAGTTATAATGTCCTTGATAGCCTCCCCTGTTAATCCCTCCTCACAAATGTAATACCCAATAAATTCTTCTCGGATGGTTTTAGTTGTATCCAGAAATCTTATTACTACAGAAACATTCTCCTTATTTGAAATGTCAGCAGCTTCATCTGCCATAACTGAAAAATACTTACTATTTCTTATTTCCTGTGATAGATCATTCAAAATGTGAGCACCAACAGTTTCTATCATTTCATTCTGAATGGTCTTTGAAATGTATGTGGCATTTCTGGGTGCAGTGTCCAGGTGTTGCTGCAGTGTTTGGTCACCACTGTCTACCCGGAATTCTAGCAATGCCTGGAAATTACCGGTTAGGGCAGCATTAGTGGGATCATCATCTCTCCGCCCCTGAGTGGGATGTTGTTTTTTTCCACAGAAAATAATAGTTTTGAAAAGGGACTTTAGAATCTCCCGATTTCTCGCGATTTGCTGTTGAACTATGTTATTTAACTGCTGGTCAATTGGGACAGCTCCTCTTTGCATCATTCTCTTGAAATCATTCATAGCAGTCATAGAAAAATTGTGAATTTCACAATTTCCTAGCAAGTGTTTGGTTAAGCGAGAAGCGGCCGAAGTACAATTTGTGAGAGGAGACTTCAATAATTTGTCTAACTTATTAGCGTTTCGCCCACACTGAACTCCAAAACAAACACAAGCTAAACAAAATGCTCCATCGAAATATTTGGAGTAAGCTATCCATGGAAATCTTTTCAGCCAGCCCGAGACAAACTTACGAGATTTTCCATTTTCCATTGACACGGGGAAATCAAAAAGCTCACCTGGTTTCCACACGTTTTCGACGAACTCCAGCTTCTGATGCGGCGAGTAGTTGTGGATCTCGTCGAAAACTAGGCCAATGTCGAAGGGAGAACAATCCTCCCTCCGACAAACAGGATCTCCGCGAGTCATAACACTAGTATTTTTTAAACGTTTAACAGTAAATTGTTATTCCGTAGTTAACCCCTGGGCAAATTCAAAAGTACTTGTATTGTAGGAGCAACGAAAGAGACCCGCTGGGGGAGGAACTGCCCTTTTTATACTTTGTCAGTAGTTTCCAAGGTAGTTTCCAAACACAACTAGCCAATCAGAAGAGTGTTTTGAGTGAGTTCCGATGACGAAATCTTTGCTAGCCAATCGTGAGGGGTTTTGACTGTGTTCCGCCTGTTATTGTCACCAAATAACAAGGACTTACACCCACCGGTTGCGTAAAGATTGGCTCCACGAACATTTCCGACGGTTTCCGAGGTGTAATCGAAGCTCGAAAGGCCAGCGCGTGATCCGGAGCGCTCCCGAACGCCTCATGACCGCAATTATAACGAAATTAGTCATTCTAAACGTATTTTCTTTAATAAATAACTGTAAAACAGGAAGATGGTTTATTTCTGGAAGACGTTTAGTGATTTCCACAAAAGTATCAGTAGTTTCCAAAGGGAAATTAGAGTGTTTTCCAAAAGTACTTTTATCAACATTTAACTAGGTCGGAAAAAATTTGAGTGAGTTCCGGAAATCAGGTAAACTACCCTGGATCCACCCCTGGAAAGCAAAAGACACTTACAAACGTCGCACGAGATCTGGGTCAACTGCCAAATTAAAGACGATGTAAAGCGACGTAAAGCAAAGTAAAGCGGCGTAAAGCGAGCGATAGAGACGGTATAAACAGTAAGACGGTTCAAATAGTTCAACGGTTGATCCGAATGAATAAAATCAGGGGTGAAGACTAATACAAGCGACATAAACAAAAGGAAATTATACAGGAAAGAGTAACAGAATATTGATGAAAGCTATGCGTGCAGAACAAAAGGCTTGAATGAAATGTGACAAAAGAAGGCTAGGAATTTGTAATCAATCGAACTTTTGTGGCAACAGTAATGGAGTTATCGGAGACCTTGGCAACGGACTGTGTCCCATCCTCATTGTTCCTTTGTTTTTGTGTTTTAAATCTTTTTCTTTTCTTTGCTAACAACTTGCCATTGGTTGCGCATTTGTATTGTCAGAAGGTATTTTTGACTCCTCATTAATTGGATCCATTACCAGAAATGACGGACAAAATGGCGGCGGCTGTGGTTTGCACAAGCGACTAAATACAGGAATGGCTCCGAACTGTGATTGGATGGTAAAAATAGTAAAAGTTAATAAGTTACATCTTAACTCCTTGGTCGTGAGTATTGTTTAGGGCCTGTTTACATGGAGGCGGGGGACCCCAGGTAGGTGAGGTAAGCCGCCTAGCCATGGTCGAAAAATTAAACGCGTTTACATGCAATCTTACGACCCCGGGGTGCTGGGGTGAGGTTTCTTGAGGTTGTTGTTGCGTTCGTAATTAAGGAGTTTGAGCAAAGGACACAACCAATCCTCGGACAGTTTTTCGGCTATAATAAGTTCTAAAATCAATGAAGGCTGTTCATCACATGAGACTGTTTTGGAACGAGTATATTTCGTTTGCTATTGTATCACACTTCTGTTTTAAACAAGGTATATACAGCACTTAAATTTAAGAGAGAATGAGTAGAACATAAACCAAGTTTTCTGTAAGGCACACGAGCTATCCTAACCTAATTAGCTAACTGCTTTCTGGGCATCATCTGTAAAAAACCGCTTCAATTTTCAAAGTTGAAAATTTCTGGCTAAAGCCGTGGCTCCCAAAAGATATTTCTCACCTTGCTCAGAAAATTTTCAAAATTTTTCTAATTTTTCATAACGTTTCGTAACTCCAGCCAAGCCCACATGGTCACTGGCCCCCGAAATAGCCGCTAACAATGGCTTACAAATATAGGCGTTTAGTGTTAACTTGTAAAACTCCCTGAAGAAGTTTACGACAGTAAGACGAAACGCGTCGGAGAATAAAGAAGTTTTACAATTACTGTTCGCAGAGAGCTGCTCGCTAGTTTAGTTTTAAATTGGAAAAAAACCATTTTTTTAATTGTTTAAAAAATTATGAAAAAATTAATGAAGAAAATTTAATAAACGCCTGAGTCAGAGCCATTCCTGTCAGTGGTGAAATAAAGGAACGGCTCCAGTCTCTGATCTTCCGCCTGAACTGACTAAATGAGTTTAGTCAGCGGAGCTAGTCAGCAGATGACTTTTTAATCGCCGGAATATCGCTAAACGACCTCGCTAAACGACCTCGCTAAACGACCTCGCTGAAACACCTCGCTAAACGACCTCGCTGAAAGACCTCGCTAAACGACCTCGCTAAACAAGAAAGGTTACCTTCCTTTCACTATCTAAGTAACTATTTCTCGTTTGAAACGTCAGTGTTTTCACTCGCATTGACATTTCATTGTTCCGCCTTGAGACATACAGAGACACCCGGTTAAACAATACTCACGAGCAAGGAGTCAAGATATAACCTATTAACATTTACTTCTTTTATTATCCAATTACAGGTCGGAGCCATTCCTGTATTTAGTCGCTAGTGTGGTTTGTTGCTTGGGAACGGAGTATTTAAAAATGGCTAGAGCGTTACAATAACATGCATGGAACAATGAACTAAATTGGAAAATAAAAATATCTCGAGATACTGCTCATGTTTCCCCGACCTCTCATTATTTTTCAGAACATCCGACAAATTCGAAAATATAAATAGATAAATCAAGGAGACCTCCTTGTAGGGTTCAAATGCATATCAAATAGGGTGTTTTTTGCTCCAGTGTAACACCTTCAAGTGTCTGAGATTTGTCTGAGGTATCATCAATTAAAGATCGTAAGGTTAGGCGTCTTATGAGAAATAGTGGTTCCCCGACCTCGCATAACATTTTCCTGTTGTTGCAGTTTCTTTTAGTGTATTTCGCGGCTTCGTCCCAAGCAGGAAATAAGTTCCAAGGGAAATTAAAAAAGACAAATTTTATCCTGTAAATACGTCTGCAAATCGACCGATATGAGTGTGTGTGGGGTTCCGCAAAATTTCTTTACGACGGGCTTCCATTTTCTTTCTCCTAAAACAAACTTTGTAACCTGGCTTATTCAGCTGTATAGATTCGCCATGTGTGTGGGCACAGAATGTATACCCATTGAAAAACTGGAGGTTTGAATGAACCATCCATCAGACACGCGCGTTCTAATACATCGAGGAACTGGGACTTGTCATAGAAAGCCTACATTTACACACTTGTAAATTTGATTTCAGAAATGCAGATTTCCTTCACATAAAATATACAAAACCCAAAATATATCACAAAAATGTCAGATGTAATCTCAAGGTACATGCAGAGAAGTTATGAGTGGAACATCTTTGTCCCAGATCCACCTTCGTCATATATAAAACAGGCAGTAAATATACCATACCTATTACTAAAGATATGGCATGAAAATGTTCAGGATGGATGTGATTATATTGACTTTCTCAATGCCGTAGTTTCCAGATCATAGTTTAGAGCTAGTTGAGAGACAGGCTACCTTATCCAAGGCAGGCTAGAAAGAGAAGCAAGAGTTGTGGCAAGCAAATATGGGCAAACTAAAGGAAGAAAAAGGGAACAGCTTTAGTCAAAATATCTCACTTTAAGCATTCTACATAGTGAACTAGTGTCTACTGAGGGAGTGGAAAGGGACCTTCATCTCACAAGAGATGAGCTTTCAGACTAGAAGAAAAATTTTAGTGATCTAGAGGCAGAAAAGCAAAAGCTGACGTATGAAATTAAGGATATGCAAAGAAACAAAGAGGAAGAAAGGACTCTGCAAAATGAACAAAACCCAACTTATTTCTCTCCTTCACTAACAACAGGGGAGGCATTGCTGCACAACTTCTATTTGGCTTGACTTTTTATTTCTCTTTGAGTTGTATTCACTTGAAATTCTGCTACCTTTCAAAAGCAGAAAACCAGGGGAAATAAATATCAATCAAAATGATAACTTAAAAGCACCAGTTTCATATAAAAACATAATTTAATGTTATTGATAACAAGCATGTTGTACTATGTCTTAAATACATCCAAATGTAAAAACTGTACATCCTTCTTTAAAAGTATCTCTATCAACCAAATATCACTGCCTTGTTGGTATTACAAAAATTATTAATCTGCTAAAAGTTAGGTTGGTAAATATTCTATACTGCATACTGTAGTATTAATTGTGAGAGATACCATCTCAAGGGGAATTTTTGGTGCTTGAAGAAGTTTTCCTGCTTGTACAACGAAATGCTTCGGTGAGTTTCCAAGGTAAGCTTTCATCTTTAAAGGAAAATCATCGGCCTTTCCCTGGCCACGAGAGTCCAGATATATACCACCAATGATAAGGTAGAGACAACTTGTTAAAATCCTTTAAGCTGAGCATGGTGGTCTTTAGAGTCCCTTGATGATATTCCTGTGTAGTTAAAAAAAATATCGATAGACATCATGCTCTTTGTTAACTGTGCAAGTGCACTGCACTTTGACAGCATTTGATTTTAAGGTGACTTGACTGCCAGATAAAAGCCATTAGATGCTGACGCAATTTCACTTTCTGAGGGCTGTGGAGGCTTTTTATAAAGTCTGGAAGAGATTCAGAAAACAGGTTTATTGGGACAAAACAAGTCGTTTAAAACAATCTTAACGAATTAACTAAATTTTTCAGCTTATGTTTATCATTCTTATAATAAAAACAAAGTATTGAAATATTGGAAGTCAACTAAATAGCCTTTCTTGTTCTAAAGGCACTGTATTCACTTCAACTATTTTAAGCTTTCTTTACATTTTGGTATGAACTGAAAAGTTATGTTGTTGCGGCAATAATTCATCTCACTTGATAAGCTCTTTAGATAGATGGAGGGCAGGCTCCCAGGTACATGATCACATGGGCCATCCTTTCCACTTGATAAGGTACTCTATCGCCTATCAGAAAATAAATAAGAAATCAAACGGTCGGCTTAAGACAAGCCTTGGAACAGCAGCTTTAAAAGAGGCATTAATTACTTACTTTGCCGCTTTTCCGCTTCGAAAGCAGTCTTTCGTCTTTCCGTTAAGATTAGAAAGTAAGATTGAGTTCGATCTGATAGTCTCCACTTTTGTTAAGACGTAGACATATGGACCCCCCGGCGCAACAAAACTGAGTGAAAACATCATCCTTATCGTTCTAGTAAAAATAGGTGATACTTTACGTTCCAGTGCGTACTAAAGTATGTTTTTCATTCAAAACATGCGTATCGTTAACGCATACGAACTGGCAGCTGGAAATGACCCGTCGGATGTTTCTTTCGACCGAGGGAAAATGGGCAAGCATTTAGTTTAATGTTTGGAGAAAGGTCGTTTTTGAACCTTTTCCGCGATAGTCGAACACCGCTAGATTCAATAAGAGACAAACTTGTGACACTAATTTATTTGTCATTGTTCAATGCCCGAGTATTGGGACGACATGGTACAGTGCGAGTTGTGCGAGGAATGGTTACACATGAGCTGCGAGGGACTTAAGATTGCCTCGGTGGGCGAGTGGCTCTGCATTGTCTGCAGATCGCCAGACTCTAAACGTCCTCTTAATTGTTAAGGTGTTATTTCAGATCCCTCAACAGTTAATATTAGAAAGTAAGTTTGACCTCGATGTAGCAGTCTCCACTTTTGTTAAGAAGTAGACATTAATGTTGATTTGCATCCGAAAATAAGCTGAGAGTTCCAATAAATCAGAAAAGAAACATTTTTACTTATCATAGGCTTCACGAGCGACTTGTAGTAGGAGTAGTTTCTTCTTTCTTGTTCAGAAACTGTTTGATGTTATTATTTTAGAAAATCAGACTGAGTTGTTTTTGTGACTGGACACAATAGTCTCCACCATTTTTATGACGTTTCATATCAATATTGATTGGCATCAGAAGAAGCAAAGATTTATTGTAACAATTTCAATAGTTCGAATGCCGTAGTTTGTTCGCATCTAATTCTTGCGTATACTGTACGACTCGCCATAATAAATGCAGTATAATTGCAACGAAATGGCTGTTTTTCTTTACCTTTATTGAGGAATGTTGTGTTGTGATTGAAAAGAATATCGACGGAAAGCTTGCAAATGGAATTAGTTACCAAATACGATACAAATGATGCTCAAAAAGAAAGTTTGGTAGGGGGGGTCTAAGTCTACGAAGGGGGATCCATGTCCGCTAACTGATATGGACCGGGGGGTCCAAATCGTGAGGCGTGAGTGGCCCAGTGGTCAGAACGCTGGACTCTGGGTCGGACGGCCCGGGTTCGAGTCCTGGATGGGGCACTACGTTGTGGCCTTAAGCAAGTCGCTTCACTCACCTTGCTTCGTCTTCTCGGATAAGACGTTAAGCCGGAGGTCCAGTCTCCTGCAGGGTTTTGGGGTAGGAGACGTTAACTTCCCACGCACGAGATTACTGTGTGATGGATGTCCTCCCCTGGGTTGGGTTGGGTGGATTTTAGTGTTAAGGGTAGTGCCCCGCATGGGACTCCATGTCCCGTTCGCACTGTGATGATACCACAGAGATACCAACGTGAATAAGTCTTAAATATGGCAAAATTTGATTGGCTATCCTGCCTGTTGTTAACTTTTCCATTCTCACAGCAGATGTGAATTTAACAATGAACCTACTGTTCTCAAGATACTTTTCGGCGTATGTCTATCCATGTAGACGTACCCAATAAAGCTGTTAAATTAAATCCGCTGTGACACCGGCGCAAAATGTCCGTGATTTCTGGCTATGAGCTCTACTAGCTTTAGAAGTGTTTTAGCAGTTCCGTCAGTCGTGTCGGATGAGACAGTTCTGTCGGCCAATTCGGTCGTGTTAGTCGAGGTAATCTGGTCAAATAGCTAATTTGGCGGGAGAGGCAGGATAATAGTCGAGCTAACTGCTGCCATCTTTAAAATGGTGAAGTGGGAACAGTGACCCTTGTGCAAGTGATTGCGAGGAGCCATCGTGAATAATGTTTTTTTTTTTAAGTCTGGTTGGGTCAATTTTTGGTGGTCACCCAGTGCATTGACATGTAGCTGATTCTGTTGGATGTGGTTTCCATGTTGTGCATCAAGTCCTTCTTCTCTTATACTGGCAACCTTTGAAAAGAAAGCTTTCAAACCGTATCTGTTTTGAATTACTTCAGCACATCATGGTTAACATTTTAGGATTATTTTCATGTCTATATTCTTTCCTAATGTAACAAATAATATAGCTCTTTTAATCTTATTGAATTTAAATGACAGATTTTCTTAATTCTTTGTCAAATTTATTATCAATCTTCTGCTAATCACTTCATTTTTGTTCCAAAAACTTTGTATCATTGCAGCACTTCCCTCAAAAGTTTCTTCACAATAATATTTCAATTCTAGTACTCTGCCACTATAAATCTGAAAAATTTGCATTCTCCAAAATGAATTTGCAAAGCACGCCATTGTCACAATTTTAAGATTATTTTCCATTATAATATAGCAATTATTGTTCAATAAATTTGATGTAGCTCTGTTTTTTATTGATTGCTCTTTTTCCTAGCTTGATACTGAAAAATTTCTCAACGTGCACGAGAAAACCAGGCGGAATTGGGTGGGTTTATAATGCTCAAATCTGTATCATCACGAACCATGAATATGGGTTTCCCTTGGGAAAACACCCATTTCCTGTATTTTTTGCACAATGAAATACAAGTTACTATGACAGTCATGAATGCCATCTGTAAATTAGATCCACCGGGTTATGTTCTATATCTATCAGACTTCAGGAACATTGAACTGTTTTAACTTGTCCATTTCATTTCTTTCCTATCCTCGCCCTAAAGTGAAGGGAACTTAACCTGGTTTTGACAAAGTCCAAAAATTGGGGCATTTAAAGGCACAATGTCTCTACTGAGCAACCAATTTTGATCGGAACTCCTACATTGAAAGCCACCGTTTACTTTCGATTACAGCAGGAAACTTTGAAGGCAATTGATTTCGTTATCAGTGCTGACATAAATTGCAAATCTAACCAAGCACTTTTTGTATTTTTGATCAAATTCTGTAACCCACAACTTTGTTTAATTAACCTAGAATAACGTGAAATCTGCAAGTATAATTAACACCTGAACGAGGAAAGAATCTTTGAAAAGTGCAACTTGAATTCTCAACATAACAGTTGATAATAACCATTAATTAAGTACATAGTCCAACTCTTTAACAAAACCTAACACTCATTACTTATTTGTGAGGTGCCTCAGCTCCAACTACAGCGTTGACATCTTTCGTCAGATAAGCCATCATGTCACAATGTACCAGATCCGATTTGCTTCTCGCTTCGTTGTCTTTTTTGAAATGTTGCTGGAGCGGGATGAGAACTCTTAGAAGGATCGATCGATATTATTTGATTTTTACTGTTTTACTTTTAAAATTGATGAAGTAGAATTTTGGAAAAGCTGATGAGAAAAAGATTTAAGTAGACAAAGGAAGTAGATAGAGTTTTTACTGCAACAAACACGGTTTGAGGGTCTCAATGGGATAATGGCTTTTACGGCTATCGGTCACAGTAAACTTTTTTTCACGACTAACGATTAAAATTTGTCAATTTTTACGCCTAACGGCTAAGATCTATGGCTGTTTTACGACTGGCGGTCAACCCCATTGAGACCCTCAGATTTGCATTTGTGGGAAAAAATTTCTCTGGCACGAACAGTTGCGTACGCCAAAGTATTGTGTGCAGAGTAAAAGAAATTTTGAAAAGGTTTAATTTGAATACCAACAAAAATAGGCCTGTATTATTAGAAAGGGACTCACGATGGAGTTTTAGTCTAGTAAAAATGTCTAAGCAAAACAACTAAAGGCGATTCCGTGGGATACGTTGGCAACTGAGCGCAGCAGTGGAAGGGATTGTGCAGCAACAGTGAACTACCATGATCAGATGATTAGTCAGTTAGCTCAGCCGAAGAAATCATTGTAGAAAATTTTAGTGTTAAATAAACAGTGAATGGCTTTGTAGTTGAAAAGAGCGAGGAGTGGCGACTCGAAAACCTTTGGATTTTTCTGAAACAAACTGGAACTCCACCTACTGATCTCCTCGTGTTTCTCATCGCTTGTTTCATCCCTTCAAAGAGCAACAGCTGGGTAAAAACAATTATCATTTCCCTTAATAACGACCTCTCTTCTTTGAGGACATATATTTTTAGCCGCTGTATTTGTTTATCAAACACGTTCATAAGTAGGAAAGCAGGCTATTCACAATCTTTTTAAAACCGTACTTACAAAAACAAGGAATGACCTAAAATGACCTTGACTGATGTGCACAATGACCTAAAATGACCTAAAAAAGAAACCTAACTTAACCTTAACTAATGGCCAGAAAATAACCAAAAATGACTTTTAAGCCAGCTAGAAAGATCCAAATTAGTAGTTGTTAGAAGGACAATGATCTACACCGCACATAAGCCTAAAGTGGCATCCTAAGTAAAACCGAGATAAAATGAGTTTCAGTGATCTATAACGGACTGCAGAACTGAGTGCTTATCCAAAGAAATACTGAAACGCCGAAGGTGCTTTGAACAACCCCAAGTACCTGAGGAATTAAATTCCCGAGAATTACTATGCGATTTTGCGTGGTGGGAAGTGCCCATTTTTCCCCAGCAAAGCGGATTTGATTGGTGCGAAGTTCCAAGTTTCGCTCAGCAACGAGGTTTTGATCGATGTAGCTATTTTATAAGGAAAGAAAGAGTGATCTTTTATTCGTGCAATGACCTTGCCCTTGGCATGGTTTCCCGTACACTTCTAGTTCCAGGTATGTACGCTTGCAAATGAGGGTCTGCAGTCCCGAAGTCGGCCAGTTATCATGAAGAATTTCCTTAAGAATTTTCCAAAAATCTTCGGTAGTATTCGCGTCATCTTCGATCTTAAAATGTACACGGCACTTAAGATCCGCGTTTCAGCCTTTAAGGTAAGCACCCAGCCCGTGTATTCAGTTCTGTTGTTCTGTTGTGTGTCGTTGGCAGTTACTATTTCAAATAGTTCCAGTAAAGTTTAAACGTCATTGTGTGATATGTTGAGACCATAGCGCGATGTCAATTTCACAGTAAGCCTTACGCATGGTAGGAAGTAAATCAGTAAATTTTATGACATTTTGTGGCTAATCACACAAAAACGAACACTTCCTTTGTATCGACATTACCTTGATTCATCTGTTATAAACTGGCGGCGAGAAAAACAATGATCTCTCACCAAAATCGTGTATTTTCGCGTCAAAACAAGCTGGCCTAGACACAAAGATCCGATTACTTGCAACTCATATATTGCCTAGAGATACGGAAAATGTTAAACATTTCTAGCATTTCAAGAAATAATGAAATTTTCGTTTTGCGTACCATGAAAAAAGAACGTCGGCCAAATCCTGCCGTAGGCCTGCCACAGAAAAGAACTACCACAACGCAATTACCTTACGTAATTGGAACCTTCTTGAACTCTTGCCTGCACGATTTTACCCAGAGCAGCTCGGCACCTAGGCAATTCGAAATTGGATCACCCTGATTTAACTCAAAGTTGAAAATGGAAAGGAAATCAGAATCATTCATTTGATCCACCTCTCCGTTCTCTTACCACTTGCCAAAAGCTAAACTAGCTTCATTGGTTTTGCTTTTGAAGTCTGAACCTATTGCTACAATTTTAATTACATTTGCAGAATGTTCACGCACAATATTTGATATCTTCATATGCCCGACATAGGCATTGCAAAATTCAAGATGCGACCACGAAGGCGACTGTATCTATACCTATACAAAGACATCTCATGCGTGGTACCTCGTTACCATGTCTATCGCGCGCAATTTTACATTACCTAACGTCATAAAGAAAGTTTTCGTAGAAGTAGATTGCAGTGAGTCAGGACATTGTTTTTTGACAAGGTTTGATAAAACAAAACTAAATTGCATCTGAAAATGGCAGGAAGAGCAGGGAGAGGTTAGTTCATACTTTGTTATATAACTGTTTATATCTTTATCCACTTTAATTCTGGAACAGACAGTTTTAAACGCTATTTTCGAGGACGCTAATTTACGCTACCTTTTCATTACTTAGTTCAATCTCTAAACGAGTCTCGAGTTTCAGTAGAATGTAAGGTTTGTGTCTAACGACCAGTTTTTTGTTCCCATCATGCAGTGATGCAATCATTTGCAATGCGCCGATTTGTGCGACCTCGGGTGAAAAGCAAATAAGATGTTTTTGAGGCGAAAACCAAACCTCTGGATATCTGGTAAAAATATCGGCAAGATGGCTTTCTAGAATTGGATTCAGGATAACCTTTTTTAGGGTTAAAGTTAATAAACAAATATAACAGTTAAGAAAGTGTATTCTTTAACTTTAAAAAAATGAAAATTTCTAGTATGATATAACTTTTAATATAGACAAAGGTAAACGAGGGTAGGAAATATCCTCAGTCAGCGCTTTGCATTAGGCGTCTTGCAAACAGAAAACCATGGCAACAATCAACAATCCTACCGCACGAACTTTTTGATACATTTTATCTCAATAAGTGGAGTAAGATCGGTAAATCTCGATGAATTACAATATATAACGCTTTTCAATAAAATATCGTAAGACGAAATCAAAGTAATCACAACGGCAAATCAGATGGACGGCAAATGCCTTGAAGATGAGAACTCACTGAAGTGCGGGAAAACGTGAGGGACCAAGTGGTGTTTGGTTTAATTTTTGTTCCTGACTGGTAGAAAGAGTGGCGCGAGTTTTCTGGTCGCTGCGATTGGCGTATGAAGTCGCCGATATGTGGCATGTCAGATATCGGCCATTGTCTCTGGCAATCAAATTTGCCGCGATCGGCGAATTGATTCACTGAGTATATCTTCGGCTTAAGAGACCTCTTGACAGTTATTCTACAAGGTTGAGCAAGCTATCGCGATTTAACAGTGGCATGTATAACATATTATTCATCACTGTTTAAATTTCATGAGAGTTGCCAAGAAAGGAAAAGAAAACAAAGGGAAAAAGAGAATTTCACTTTACCCTTCTAAGAAAAAATTAGCAGTCTATTTCGATTCTATCTTATTGTTCGTGAGCGGTATTAAATTTAATTAAAAACTCCGCAAATTTATCATGCATGAAATAACTTGCACGCACAAAATCGTTAAAAAGTGCGACCCTAGCAAGGAGAGAGAAAGCAAATAAAAACGGCTACAGCGATGACGGTTTTCAGCACTGATCGCCGCAATCGGCGTATCGCTGATATCTGGCATGTCAGTTTGTATTAGCGGCTTAAGGTGTCGGGATTCTGAATGCCACTTCGGTCGGCTCTTATGGGCAGGAACATATTGTTTGCGCCATTTCCTCGAATCGCCATCTTTGACGTCTTAAAAACAGAAGTGCTTTCGACAGATTCAGTGGCCACCTGCCCTCCCGTTTGGCCCGAGCGAAATGATGGAAATGGGGTTAGTACAGCCTCGTTTAGTGATCTGAGCTCAGCGAGGTTAACGGACAGGGATTCATAGTGGGGACTCTAAGAGCAGTGTGATCAGCTCCTCATCGGTCACCACTCGGATCCTTATAACGGCATAAGTGACTTTACTTGCAGTTTTCAGGCTTTAAATTTGTGGGCAGCTGATGGATTGAATGTTCGTATGTAAGTACAAGTTCGAATGTTTTGCTCTGGAGTAATTGTCGGTCAAACAGCTTTCTTTAACTCTTTAATTACTGGAGCCAGCGGGTACAGTCTTCAAGTTAGCCGGTCGTCTTACACTTGAATTACATTTATTTTAAGACTCCAATCTAGAGCGCGAGCCTCTTTTCCGACAGCAGAGGTGTCCTACGGAAGATCCGAAGACGCAAAGACCTCCATGTCCGTTAGGATATTAAGCGATTCTCTAAAAATTTCGTCATCCCCTTCTAAGCACTTTGGATCCAAGTCTTGATGAAAAAGCATCCCTGGAAGAATAAACGGAGCTGCTATTCCCAGCGGGTCATGAACGGAATTGACCATTGAAAGTATACCACGCCTAGTACAAGGTCGATCTTTAATGCTCTTTGAAATCAAACGTGCCAGTCGAGACGAACCAAGATACAACCAGGTGCATCACTGTTGCATGTCTCCCATTGCAGATTACAATGCGCACAGGGCGTTTTCTTGTGGCATCCCATCGACTGGTGTCTTTTTCTGAGACACAAGATACACAGGCTTTTCTTTTAAACGAAATCAAAACGTTCGCAGACGGGACTAATTAAAAAACCTACACGACGCACTCTTCCTACTTTATCAAGAATACGACCATTGTTGTCTCGCCAGCTGCTCTGCATCTTAGGAGGCAGTCTTTCTACAACGTTTCCTATGTTGTCGGGGCTTTAAATCCTAGTTTTGAGGATGTTGGTGCAATTGAACGGGAGAATTGAAACACCTACAGATTCAGCATCCTTCTGGGTTTAGGTACATGCAGCTACACACAATCTGTTAAGCTCTTCCCTTGTGTGTTTCTCTAACGAATACAATCTGCCGGCACTTTCACGTTTGTTTCCTTCGATAACAGTCTCGAAGGCATGTGCAAAAAAAAAAATGAAATGGGAGCTTTTCTTCTCGATTACGAGTTTCTGGTGCTGATTTACGAATCCCTACATCGCACGATTTTGCCGTTCAAGATTATTGTAGGCTTGGTCTCTAAGGTTAAATTGGTCATCAGGGTCTAAACTAAAGGATCTCGGAACCGTTTTTTGCTAAGTCTTCTGACTAACGAGCACGATAATCGCATCATAAAACATGGGTGGATCAAATTCTGTTTGGAGCTCTGCGAGATCTCCTCAGGAGGATTGGCCTCACGTGGTGCGGATAAGAGAGCATAGTCACGACGCCAAGAGTAGTCTTTTCAACATTTACCTTTGGATACTCGTCGTCCCTGGCTACTGCCTTCTTGTGTTTCTTTTCCAGTTTAAGCTGGTCAAATTGATTATTAGTTTGAGAAATCATGAGAGGTAAAAAGAGCACGAAAAATATTTGTCTGTATCTCCTGGGAAAACAATGAATGTTTGAATTTTAATTCGTCTTACTTTTTATTATTTAGGGCAGAAAACCTAGAAACCTCTCTTTTGGTTAACAAGACGAGCGAGATTTTTCCTATGAGCTCTTGAGTCAAGCGGGATCAGGGTCGGGAGAACTGAAGGTAATTCCATTGAACACTATATGAATATGTGTTATCAATATTACTTCTTTTGTTTTTAATGGGTTCGCTTAAGGTTTGGTGAACAAGGCTGAAGATTTGTTTTTCAACTGCAGTGATACGAATAAACCCTGGTGAACTGTAAGCAAATTGATAAAGGTAGAATTTACACCAAGAACACATCAGTAGATAATTATATCTGATAAATATCATTCAAAATGCTGTTACTATCGTCATTATCATTGCTCATAAATGCAGTTTAGAATTTGAACGTTTGTATCTTTATCACAGATCAAAACGCGAGGGTACAGACCCGAATTCATGTGAGTATCTTAGTATATATGGGCAAAAGTTGTTACTTAACTAAAGTAAAAGCGAAGAAAATTATAATAGAGAAGCTTTTTAATTTGGGTGGTTTTCCGAGAGCGAAGCTGAAGGAATACCGATAGCTCCGATAAACAGAAAATGTTAAAGGTGAAATATTTAAGAACAATTTCTATTTTGTATTCTTAATCCATAGGATGTTTTGGCTACGCACAGAACAAATTATTTTCGAACAGCTTTCCGACCCTTAACTGCTTTTGATTTTCAAATTTAAGTCCCTTTTTCGGGAACGACAGCAAATTGCTCTCATCTTCAATAAAATTTAAACACATTCTTCTATCTCATCGCATGTTAGGTTTGAAAATTAGGGATTATCACTCAGCGAATAAATAACAATTATTCCATGAGCACGCGTGAACGTTTGGATATCTGGAGCCCTTTAGCAGCTCCACAATAGTTGGCGCAACACATTTCAATTTAAGATGATTCAGAGTATGAACTGATAACGGAAGCTGAGTGAAGAAATTATATTTTCCGAGTTGAAAATTTGATAACACCACATATCCCCCAGTTTTCGGTCGGGTGACACGTTACATTTGATATATTAGAGTGTGAAAAATTCTTTTTTTGCAGTGATTATGGACAGTCACACCTTTTGATCCACCAGGTATGAATTAAAAGTACAGGAATCAAATTTTTCATGACGGTAGAGGCTTCTCTTCTTTGTTTATTATTCCACCACCTCGTAAGAAACGAAGAGCATTTTTTTTAATAATGTCGACTTAATTGCCTTATTAAGCATTGACTGATAAGTTGAACTGTAAGGACGTGAATGAAATATTGTGAGTGTAAGCAGGGAAGGTCAAATGGAAAATCCAGGTAACCTCTTACTTTCAAGTGTATTTTAGCATAAGAATGTCAAATAGAAGTCTTTGTTTCATTTTTCTCTTTTAATGTACAGGAACAGCAACGAAGAAAAGAGCAAGAAGAGCTCGAGAGGTATGAGTATAAACGATAATGGGAAATTTGATGAGAACTTTTAAATTGGTGTTTAATCTAATTCATTTCGTGGTTTTATGTCCAGGTAACACAAAACAGATGATCCGTGAAGCTTCATTGATTTGAACATTGGCCTAAGTTCAAAATAGAAAAATAGTGTATCACTCGGTCTTTTAACTGATATTTTCCTTAGAAATGTTGAGCAACACTTCAGATACGAAAATTAGAATTATATTATTTACAGTTTGGTGCGGAAGTTAGACTGATAATTAGCACAGGTTAAATATGAAGGGAAACCGTGTCACTTTGGAAAATCTCACGAGCAGTTGTAGCACTCAATTCATTCTGACTCATTTACTCTGTTTGATTCATTCTCTTAAAGTGTGGATGAGCTGCTTAAAATCAAGCACGAGCTGACTAAAGAAAAAGATGAAAAGCTGTCTGAAATTGCCAGAGTAAGGGTTTTTTATTTCATATTTTCAAATTCTCTTCCGCTCTTTTACATTCTCTGTGAATTTTCACGAGCAAATGTTCCACAAAAATTTCAACAAAAAACCTTCTTTAACTTTGCAAAAACATCTACGTTATCGTGTTTTAAAAACTCTATAAAACAATACAGCGTAGGACTTGCAAATCTGTGCAAAGTAAGTGCTAGACCCTGTTGTCATTTTTTGTAGAAACTGGCAAATATGGGGTCCCTAATAAATTTTTGTCTGCCACAAATTTCCATAAAACCTCACAGACTACTTGATATTGATATTCTTTTATAAATGTTTATTAACAAGGAAGGAATATTTTTTTCAGTAAAAAGTTGGAAAGCATGATAATCTACTAGGGGGTCCATTAGGTTTTATAATTGATAGAACACGGGTTTCCATGGTTATACATTAGGTTACATTCGCATGACTTTTTTTTCGACAGCTGAAAGAAGACATTCAAGTCCAAAGTGATAAAGCCCAGCGAGAAGCTAGAAAAGGAGAGGAGCTTGAAAAGGAGTTGAGTCAAGCAAAGAGCAATTTAAAAAATAGAACTGCTGAGCTGAGGAAAAAAGCAGGAAGACATCACAAAGCTTGACCAGCAACTCAAGGAACAGAGGGTAAATTTGTTACAAGTTTTTATTCAATTTTCATTTGTCATAAAAAGTTCATGTCAATATTCGCGTGATAATAAAAAACTTTTAGGTTTCCCTTGGCCATGGACACTTATTCAATTAGAGAGGAATGGCTTTCAAGTGTTGATGATCATATTTCATTTATTTCAGATACTGAATGAAAAAGCTATGGAGTATACAGATGTGTTGAATGCTCGCCTAAACAAAGTCCAGCAAGATTTTGATCAGCAACTTCTCAGCATTGATCGGCTGGCCACGGAAAACACACAGAAAGCTGCCGAGTTGAAGGCAAAGGAAGATGAGATAAACGGGCTTAGACAGGAAACAATGTACCAAAGTGTAATGGCAGAAGCCATCCAAAGAAAGCTGAGAGCCGTTGAGTATCACAAGATCGAGGTTGAACGATGGGAAGAAACTCTTCGAAGACAAGTTTCTGGCTTAGAAAAAGGTAAGTGGAATGATGGTATGAAGAGAGATTGTTTGTCTTTTTTGAAACTAGACAGATCTAAGACATGTCTGGCTTTCCCTTTCCTCAGTTCTTGAGTAGCTTCAGCAAGGCAAAGTCACCTTAATGGTGATTTTGCGTGTAGATTTAAGGGACTTAACAAGGTCAACTACAAACTGCACCTTTTTTCAAGTATCATCATGGTAAATAAGTTATCTTTGTTGTATGATTAGTACTAAGGTGAGCTGCTATTGATGCAACGGCAGGAAATAAGCTTTTCCAGTCTCCCAGACACTAGTTGGGTGCAACTACCAACTAAGCTATGAAGCCACACGCTGGGAGCACGGCACATTTTAAAGGATTCTCATAATAATGAATTTTTAGTCCAATGCTAAAAATAGAGAATAATGTATGGGTGTGCATTGACATGGAATTTCTCTTCGAGTGATCAACTTGATAGCTCACGCGTGAGCGCAGCGAACAAGTGAGATGTCCAGTTGAACTCGAGAAGAGAATTCCATATCTACAATTAACCGTGTATTATTTTGGTAAAGATATAAACATAATAGCCCTTTACTTACAAGAAAAGTCGGCTTTATTGACTAATTAAAATAAAAGGATCGATAATCCCCGAATAAATATTGCAATGTGCGTTGTCGCCAAGGCTCACAATTCAGTGCGTTGAATTACTACAAAAACAGCGATGGACGTACTTTTCACTAAACAAAATCCTCAGTTATTTGACTATGCCCTTACCGACAGAAAAGAAATATTTCACGTACAATGCCAAAATTGGCCAGCGGCCACTACCAAAGCTACTGAATGCGTAGCTTTCGGTTTTTCTTTTCGTATTTTGATTTTCTTCCCACTCTAGAAAGGTTTAGACGTCACTGTCTATAACGATACGGATTTTTCAGTGTTTTAGCAGCCATAATCCGAGAAGATTCCGACAAACTACCGTGGATTGAGAATGGTGAAGGCTTTATTGTGCATTCATCAACCTAACCGAGTGGTGAGAAAGGCGAGTGACGTGCAGCTGATTGGCGATATAAAACACACGTGAAAAAATATCGTATCTTTTTACGTGTGTTGTTACGGCTTTTCTCGGGGCTGGAATTCCTAGTATAACACCATAGTTTAGATAATAAACTATGTTATTATTCATCGTGGTGAATAACTTGATAGATGTTTAATCGTTTGTCTCACGTCAAAGAGTCAGGCAACCAATTCATATCGATAGCCTGACTCTATATCTTGAGATAAACGATAAAACATCCATCAAATGTTTTAGTTCTTGTTAAAAGTTGATGCAATAACAAATCATGATACTTTATAATTAAGATTACTCAAATAAGATTTAACCTTTACAATCTATAAACTTTCTCTTCCTTTATCTTAATCAGACCTTGAATCAAGCAGGAAGCAGGCTCAAGTGGATAAAAAAGCCATCTATGATCTTGTCTGTGAAAGGGGATTCCTTAACCAGGTACTTTACCCTTGTCAATTTTACTCTTAATCTGAGTTTGGTAGTTTTGGGTTTTGGTTTTTAGAGGAGGATGTTATATCTAATCTTTGGTTTTATTTTTGTTTAATGATCTTTTATAAAGTGTCGAATTTCTGTTATAACGTTAGGGACGTTGACGTTTGATTAAAAGGGAGTATGGATTTTGGATGAAACATCGTTCTTTTTATGAAAAAGATCATCGCTTAGATAATTCTCCTTAGGTGGGCTAAAACTAACAATCAAATTTACGAGGGAAAAGGAACATGCATTTACTTCGTGATCGAACAAATAAGCAGAGAATTGATAGACTGATATGCCTTGTAGTATTTGAATCCTGGTGAGTTGAAATGTTTTTTTTTGGCATTTTTGTAAGGTTCAAGAGTCGTCCTTTACCATTTTATGGTAAATTCGAGCGAACAATATTTCTATCCTGTATGCTATGGAGTCAGATGGTTCATGTTGCAGGACCTCATCTGCTGCGTTATGAATGCACTTGGGATATTGCCATTCCCCCTGGATCGATTGTTTGTCCATTGCAGGTTCCCCTCTTCCCACTCCTCCCCTGGACTGACTGCTAGTCCATTGCAGGTTACTCTCCTCTCACCCCACCCATAGGGGGTCTTAACCCCCTAAGGCACCGCAATTTTTCTCATCCTATGTTATCGAGTATAATTAATAGAAGAGAGGATTTGAGTTTGTCTATGCCATTCGCTGTATTAGCACGGTGCCTTTTAAGTGCTTTCATGTCTCCCGATCTTATTGCAAATATATAAGCCAGGGAGTTATACTTGTGTCAACCTAAGGTTAATGTTTGCTTACCTGAAAAACGCTGAAATGACTAAACAATAGCTAAGTCTGTCTTGGAATCAAATTTTGGCATCGCAAGCTGCCGGATTATTCGCACACAATCAATTATCAATCAATCAATTTGGGAAGTTATTTTAGACCCTGCAGCACCCCTTTGCCTTTCCTCATAATATTTAATTCCTGGTTAAAAATTAACACTACATCTAGAATTAGTAAGAGCCATAAACATTTGTATTTGCTGGAAATATTTGGTTTGCGTATTTTCCCAATTTTAAAGTATTCCCTAACGCTATAAGTGCTAAGGAGCCCCAGTAAAATGATTCGAAAGGACATTTTGTTTGTAGTTGTGAAGTGATGTCATAGAGTGTTGTAAATTTTTTCTTTTTTTTTAAGAAATTAGAAAGAAACTTCGCCATTTATCACCTGGAGCTAAAATAACTGTAATTGTGCATTTTGTACGTAGAACGCGTCATCTGGTTGGCGAATCTGCTTTCCAAGCTAATATATTAAGCGGAATCAAGTGAGAAATATTTTTATGTTGGTATTTACGGGCGAAATATTTGAAGTAAGATTATTGTCTTACCGAAACGATTGATGAGATTGGAAACATGCCGTTGAACTTAAAGATGTCCATTAAGTTTTGAATCATGTCGCGCCGTAAAAGTGAAAGAGCTCGTCCAAATATCTTTAACGTGCTCGTAAAAAAAGGACGCAGAGACTTGTTTCTTCTTCTTGAAGAAACTATTTAAGCGTTCTTGTGACTTCTTGTTGATTTTGACGAGACCTCTGTGAAAGATCTACTTTGAGCAGAGGCGACGAGAGTAATTTACAGAAAAATATTCCATTGCAGGTAATTTAGAGCAACGACCAGTAAACTTCTATTCACGGCTCGAGTTACTCTCTTTCAATTTCACCAAAGTAACGATCAAAAACTACCAGCTACCTGCAACTGAGAAGTGTTGACGGGGACGTCTTGAGGTGTTTCATAGTACCACTGAACAATATCGGTAAACATAGTCTTGTAATTGGTTTTTCAGGGGAAGATAGCTCTGAATAAGATGGAAAAGTAAGTAAATATAATTATTCGCTTATCAGCAATGGTTAGAAGACTGTTTCTTAACATAGAGTTTTCTGAGAGTGTAGTCCTGCTGAGAGGCTGAGTTGAAATTATTTACAGTTGTCGATGGGTCCAAATAACCCTCTTTATCAAGTGACACTCCTCTTAAAATGGACCTTAATTCAATGATTGTCATTACATAGGTAGTAAAAGCAAATCCACATAACTTGATCTTTTTTTTAATCTTTAATTTCTCAGTATGTTTTAATCAAACCTTACTAGGTATAATGGGAAGGACGATGGGATTCGTTGTTACCCTTCCAGCTATAGTTCCACCTTCTATTAAACAAGACCATGACAAATTGGATAACAGATTTAGTTTCTTAAACTTCTTATAGGCTTTTTTAAGGGACCGAACCTACTTATGACAGTATTTGTATAATGATGTAATTCATTTATTACGTTTTTGTCTAGTGATTTATCTCTATGATTGACGTGCATAACACTCCTCTTTTTGAAGCTCATACATAATACGTTTATATTAGTCAGATAGAAATGTTTTGCAGGTCCCTTGCAACCATACCTTTAATGAAATTCATATGTTCCGTCCACATCAAACGTTAATTTCTCACTATAAACTGTGAAATGTGAATTATCAGAAACTGCTTATTTTGATCTTGACTTTCAGAGTTTGGTTTCGTTTTCATTATCATGACCCATTTCATAATTAAGACTAAAATAAGATTCTGCTGCTTGTTTAACACCATCCACATATGACTTATTTGCAGCATCATTACCATTTACATTAACATGTAGCTAGATAATTGGACATATTTAAATCAGCGCACATTGCTTTGTTAAATCAGTTTTCACTAACCTCTTCTTTTGTGTCCACAATTCTTCGCGCTTGTGTGGCTAAATGGGTTATTTTACTATTAGCCATAATAAAATCAATGACCGTTGCAGTCTTTTCATCATACCAAAAATCTTCTTTATAATCTTTGTCACATTTTGGACTCTGTGGACCAGTATCTCCCTTCAATCCTCTGAGACCTTGCAAATCTGGTGGACCACATATACTGATTACTTTGTTTTGTCTTGTATCGTTACCAGCAAAAATACCAATATGTGTATCTATATTATATGACTATACTAATTTAACTGATTTTTTAAGAAGAATCTAACTTTAAGAACCACTATCCAACATTTCCTAACCTGTTTGAATCCTTACTTCATATCCAGCTGTTACTCCAATAGGATGGAAAACTTCGATGTTGGTCCATTTATTGTTTGTCTTCCTTACGTACGAACACAATATCAGGATTGATGCTCCCAGGACTTATAGGTATATTACAAGCCGGGCCTTTGTATCCGTCTTTGAAATGGATTTCATAAATACCCGATACATCAAAAGTTATATGAACAGTTGATGTTTTGAAAGAAAAATGGGTGCTATTTGATATTGAAACATTAGCTCCACTTGTGACAAACCCTACCGTGAAACTATCTTTACATGAAAAGTTATTACAATAAAAATAAACAGTTTCAATTTTTATCATCAAACACACTCTTTGTAATAGGATTATCGTTATTGACTGCATCTTGTATTTTTAGTTCTTGGGTCATTTTAATAAGTGTGATGGAATTAAGAGTACCATTAGTTATTCCAAACTTTTTATCCCACACACTAAGTAGACCATCGTTATGATATCCCAAGATGCCATAAACTATTACACGAATGACTAAATCTTGTGCATAAGCTGCATGACTTTTTCTTCATTAGATATTAAGGTGTTACTTTACGTTACTGTACGTTACTGTACTTGTGTAGATATACCAATGATCTGGTACGATCGGCAGATTTATGAATTGATACCCTGGAAATGTTCTCCATACTGCTTGTGGCTGATGTTTCAACTGATGAATGGGCCATAGATGCTGAGGGAAAGGTAATTCAAATACCACTGTATATTCACTAGTTATAAGCTCATACATATTTTGCGCTATGCAAATAAGGTTTGATGAGAGTCTTGATTAATGAATTTAACCCTGGTAATGTCATCTTTATCACTGAACTTCCACTTTTATTTCATTATATATGAAAATGTGTTTTACAAATCTGCACTTTCAACAAAAAGATTCAATCTGTTATCAACATATTTCTGATAATTGTTAGTCATCAGTGTATTATTATTGTTGATAGTTGTACTGACAAAATTAACATCAGCAGCATGTGTACTTTCATGTTCCTGTGCCTGTTTGACATTACTCATATTTCTGTTCTTCATATTCAAATTACCAGTCATTACTCTTATACCATCGGTTTTCCAATAATTGCTTGTTTTTGTATCAACATACCTTTTATTTGTTCTATCTGTTGCACTTGTTGGGTCTTCTACATTAATGACCTTACTGCCTTTCATAACAAGACCTTTTGAAGTGTCTGAAGCAAAGGTTTTGCTGTCAACATATTTCTTGTCAACCACATCCTTATCACTGCTGCCATAATCTAGTATTAATAACCTGATTTTTTAAGATTGTCTATATCTATTTTCTTGTTTTTTTATGTCTTTCATCTGCCCTAAGGTTACAGCTTCATCATCACATTGTGCTCTACTGAGATCAAAAATGGTCTCTCCATCAGCATTCCATCTGTTACTACTCACCGCTTTCAACAATTGGCGATCATCACTTTTCTGCATGTTGTCTCACAAACTACCTTATTAATAGCATCATTATTTGAACTGGCTGTATGCAAGTTCTTAATACGGTTATTTTTCATGTTTACATCACCTTGGAAGGTCTCAGAGCCACTCAGTATGTTGTTTGCAATGGTATGAACATTCGTTTTTATTACTGGCATCTGTTACATCTGATGGATCCCCAAGATTAACAACGTTTTTACCGTTCATATGCCAATTACCCATCATTATCATTATCTTGAGGACCGGTGTCACCTTCATCACCTTTTGGACCCGGAGGACCAATATCTCCCTTTGATCCTTGTCCTTGGTCACCTTTAGGACCCTTAGACCTAGCACCACCTAGGTGGCCTCGTGCACCAGTATCTTGTGCACCAGTATCTTGTCACCCTTATCCCCCTTAGCCCCCTGTGCACCAGTATCTCCTTTTAGGCCTCTATCTCCTTTGTCTCTTTTTGGACCAGTATCACCTTTATCACCTTTTGGTCCTGGTTTCCCTGCTGGTCCTTCAACACCTTCCACATTGGTATCTATTTTGCTATGATTTCCAATAAATATACCTATTATAAAGTACTGTTTTATGAATTTTTTTCATTATAAGCATAATCAGTCGGGGAAAACACTGTTACAACATTATAACATTTCGTTCTATACTGTGGACATTCATGCAATACAAACAATAGTCTCCACATAAGACACTGAAAAAATCCTTTTACCGTGTGCTGTTAAACACAACTGAGATTTAATGTATTAGACACCTTTATAGCCTCTTTTGGACAATTGAGACCAACAATGTCGGAGTATTTAATTATTTCTTTTGAAGTTCATAAAAACCCAATGTGTACCAGCACCCACACTGTCATCAAGATTATCCCATCCTATGCTTATCACTTATTTTATCTCTGAAGAACACAACCATCACTGCTTTATCCCCATTCTTTTTACCCTTTTAATTTTAGTTAATTATACTATAATTGGACAATTCTTTATTTACAAAATTGCACTCAGTAGAGAGACTCGGTTGAATGATGAGCTTTTGCCCAACAGTGGTCCTTTTCCCCTGATCGCCTTTTTTATTTGCTTTTAATGAGGACTACTACTTGTGGTACCTGCGTAACTAGGCCAACTACCAGTGAATGGTGGTGGTACTTGAGGATGCACTTCTCCCCCTATAGACCAACTACCTTTAAATGGAGGTGGTCTATATAGCACCAACAACTCATTGTGTGTTTTAACCTAGATGCCATTACTATCTGATTTTGGTCGCGGAAGAGGTGGCGGCGGTGGATATCTGCTATAATCCTGAATACCATTACTAGTTAACGCTTTTAACAACAATGGCACATTAATACTTGCAAGCAATGTTCCAAGGAACCTACCACTTTGTTTCTTCCTTTGTTTTGTAATAAAAGGACATCCCGACCTTATTGCTTCTGCTAGTTTGTTAATCTGGCTTGCAGTAAACATATTCTGATACAGTGTAAGTAGTGCTATTTTATCAACGAGTATCATATAAATATTTAAGCTACTTTGACCATGTGAACTACTTCGACCAGTCAATATAGGTTTTGTAATTTGTGCAGTGTATTTGTCTCCTTTCTTGACTATTTAAGCTGTCGAAGCACTCGAGTCAGTTTGTGAAGTTTATACAGTTGAACTGATTGAGTTATCAACGCATTTTGCATGAACCCTTTCAGCAAGTTAGGCAATTTGTTATTTAAGCTAGACTGACCATTTAAAAAGTAGAATCAATTAGAATAGTTCGACTATTTTGACTTTTTACACCAAATGGGTTAGATTTTCCATTTATGCACTGATACAATTAAAGGTAGTTTAACCATCGCTCAACTTCAAGCAGTTTAATTGTCTTCCCTAGATTAACTATTTAGGCAGCTGAACAATTCAAGTTAATAATGCATTTTGTCCATTGAAGCAAATATGGCCATTTGAAGAACTTTAACCAATTAAGATAGATTGTGCAATTTGTGCAGTGTATTTGTGTCTGCTTCTTTGACTATTTAAGCTGTCGAAGGATTCGAGCCAGCTTGTGAAGTTTGTGCAATTGAACTGATTAAGCTATCAACGCATTTTATTCGGTTGAACCATTTCAGGAAGATAGGCATTTTTCATTTAAGCTAGACTGATTATTTAAAAAGTAGAATCAATTTAGACAAGTATGGCTATTTTGACTTCTTCAACCAATTGGGCTAGATTTTGCCGTTTGTGCACTACACAAACTGTGAGGGTAGTTTGACCATTGCACCACTTCAAGCAGTTTAACTATATTATCTAGTTTGACTATTTAACCAGTTAAACCATTTAAGCTAGTTACGCATTTTGTGCAGTTGAACCATTGTAGCTTGTACGGCCATTTGAACAACTTTAACCAACTAGGATAGATTGTGCAATTTGTGCAGTTTCATTGTCTGAGCTACTTTGACTGTTTCAAGATTTTAACTATTAAGCTTGATTGTGCAATTGAACCTATCGACCTAGTAATCCACTTTGTCCGAATGAGCCAATTAACCCAGTTTGAGCATCTGAAAAACATCATAGTGCAATTTGTGCACTTCTCCTGTTTTCTGCTATTTTGAGTATATTAACTAGTTAAACCAAGCTAGATAGTGCAGTTTGTGCAATGAAACCATTTGAGCTAGTTATGCATTTTGTGCAATTGAATCATTAAAGCCAGTCTGACCATTTGAACTACTTTAACCAATTAACAAAGATTTTGCAATGTGTGCAGTTCTACTGTCTTGGATGTCTTGGTTTGACCGTCTAAATTACTTCAACCAGTTGAGATAGATTTTTCTCAGGTGACCTTAGTTTGACTGTTAAACGAGGTGAACCATTTCAGCTAGATTGTTCAGGTTGTGAGGTTGCATTGATTAGGTTAGTTATGGTTTTTTCTCAGTTGAAGCAAGTTAGCTGGTTTGACCAAATTACAAAACCTATTTTAACTAGTCGAAGTAGTTTACATGGTCACAGCCTAAATATTGATATGATACCCATAGATAAAATGTGTGATAAAAACAAGGTGGTGGGTTCCTTGGTACATTGCTTGCAAGTATTGGTGTGCCGCTGTTATTAAAAGCATTAAATAGTAATGGTTTTCAGGGTTATAGCAGATATCAACCACCACCACGTCTTCCACCACCAAAATCAGATGGTATCGACATGGGGGTTAGAGCATACCATGAGTCTTTGGTGTCATATAGACCACCTCCATTTCTCGGTCGTTGGTCTAAAGGGAGAGAATCAAACCCTGAAGCACCACCACCATTCATTTGTGGTTGGCCTAATTACGCAGGTACTATAGGTGCTACGTCTAATAAAAGTAAAATAAAAAAGACGATTAGGGGAAAAGGACTACTGTTGGGCAAAAACTCATCATTCAACTAAGTCCCTCTATTGGGTGCAGTTTTGTTAATAAAGCATTGTCCAATTATGGTATAACTGACTGGGTAAAGTGAATGGGGATAAAGCAGTTTATTGGTGTGTTTTTCGAAAATCAAAAAGTGGTAAGCATAGAATAGGATACTACGTGTTATCAATGTTGATGACAGTGTGGGTGGTGGTACACATTGGGTTGTTATAAACATCAAAAGAGATAATTAAATACTTGGACGGTTTCGGTGTCAATTGTCCAAAATGGGTTATGAAGGGGTCCAATACATGAAACCTCAGCTATGTGTATAATAGCACACAGTATCAGGATTTTTCAGTGTCTTATGTGACTACTACTGTTTTTTATTACATGAATTTCCACAGTATGAGGACGACATTTTATAATGTCGTAAAAAAGTTTTTCCTATTGATTATGCTTGTGGTAAAAATTTATAAAACAGTATTTTATAATAGGTATATTTACTGGTAATCATATCAAGATAGATACAACTGTGGAAGGTGTTCAAGGACCAGCAGGGCAATCAAGAGGGGGGGGGGGTTAGAGGAGATATGGGTGACATAGGAGACAAAGGAGATACTGGTGCACGAGGCCCCAGGGGCAATACTAGTGCATAAGGGCCACCTGGAAGTGGTGGTGCTGGGTCTCAGGGTCCTAAAGGTAACAAAGGAGATACTGCAGCACAAGGACAAAAAAGAGATATCGGTCCTCAGAGTCCAAAAGGTGAGAAAGGAGATACCAGTCCTTAAAGTCCCAAGGGTGATAAAGACGACACGTGTTAGAGGTCGAAAAGGTGACAAAGATTTTGGTGGTGGAAGAGGTAGTGGCGGTTGACATCTCTATCAGCCGTAAAATCCATTCTTTATTCCTCTAGGTCAGCAAAACGCTCTATACTGTCCAGTGGTTCACAATGCAAAAATCGTGTTACCATAATTGTTAATGCGTGAGTGTACACAATGTTCAATCCTTTAGCTTCTCCGTGAGTTCCTTGACAAACGACACTCCAGAAACTGGTTCCTTAGCTGTATACAAGCAAAATATCAATGAAGCGAAAAAAAAAAGGCTCAGCGCCAAGGTTTGACCTGGACTGGAACCAACTGACAAATATGCTTGGGTGGACTGATCCAATTACATAGGATAACCAATGTCAAAAACTGGCATTGGAAACATTGGAAACTCTCCTAAAATGTTCATCATTTTGACCCAAACAGATTTTTCTCTAAACCGTTCAGTGTACTTAAATGTGCTAAACGTTCCGTGTATCATGATCGTCATTCAGCAAAACTGTTCCTTTAGCTCCTCGTCGGGGATTCCCAGTCTTTCCTCTGATGACTCTAGGAGCAGTACAATTTTTTTAACTGGTCAATGCAACATTGACCCAATTGCGGATTGGACAGTCACGGATCTGACTTGGCCTCTGTTATCTCGATCTGCAACAAGGACTCTAGCCATGGGCCACTTGTTTGTGAAAGTGTTGGTGTCCTTCAACAGAACAATATCACTTTCCGCGAAGTTTCTTTTCTGTTGTGTCCACCTTTGTCTCAGTTGTAGGACTCTGCAAGTACTCTTTACTCCACCTGTTCCAAAATTTATTAGTAATATGCTGTACATGCCTCCAGCATCGCCTGCAGTAAACACCTTCTCTTTAGAACTTCCCTGGAGAAGGGAGTATAAGCTTGGTTTTACCGGTAGGAAGTACATTTGGTGTCAGTGGCAATGGGTTTTGAGGTCTCAGTAGTGAGAGGGCGACTATTTACAGCTGCTTCAGCTTCGCATAACAGAGGTTGCGATGATTTGTTGTCAAAACTGTGACCATGTTGCTTCAAAGGTGCTGCCATAACGTTCCGCATGGACCTTATTTATCGCAAGATAGTTCGTACTTTGGTCACTATGAAGTTCTCTTATGGGTCCTTTTCGACAGATAAAAGGCCGTAGGGCTTGTTGGAACGAATTCTGTTTCCGTGAAGTGTGCCACTTCAAAGTAAATTGCACGGCTAGCCAGGCAAGTTAATAGGGCTCCATACCTTTTAGCTTCTTTCCTGCCTTCCTTAACATAGCACGGACCGAAATAGCCTACCTTGCAGGTAGGTGCCACAGGCAGAAAGGTGGCACAGGCTCAACACGCGAGCCGGGGAGATTAGCCATTTTCTGTTCTCCAACAGTACCACGCAGCTGACACAACTTATATGAAGTGTCCCACTGCTGCATTTCCATTGGTGACCCAGTAACCATTTGAGCGAGCCTCATTTAAAGTGAAGCCTCTTCCACTACAGTGAGTATTCTTGTGAGCGTGGCGGATGATCAACTCTGTGATATGGCTAACCTTTGGTGAGATGACATGATTCTTAAGATTTCTTGTCGGTTTAGATTTCATTATCCGCCCTCCAACTCTAAGCACTCCACTGGCATCTGGGTATGGGTCAAAGGTGTTAAGGCTGCTAGTTTTCTTCAAGACAGCTTTCCTTTCTTTATCCCAGTGACGGTCTTGATGCACACCTTCGTTCTGGGCTTGAAATTGTTTCAATCTCTACACTTCTTTATGGAAGACACTTGCTTGCACGAGCTTGAGGATTACCACTTGTGCTTGTTCCAGGTCTCTGAGTATGATAGAAGGGGAACTTTGACCATCACAACTCCGACTGTTAACTTGAGGGCCTTTATCAGCCAGAGGTTCATTGTCTGCCCTAATGGTGCTCATCCTTAAACGCTGTTTTTATTCCAAACAGATGGCGATTGGGGTCTTCAAACGTGGCCAGTTAGAGAATCTTTCAAATCTGCCTGACATGTTTCCGCCCTCTTCATTTACTGTGGTGCAGGCGGTGACCTTCCTAACTTCTGGAGAAGTGTGATCAACCTCATTTTCATACAGTCCTTGTAGAGGCCACTGACCCTCAGTCTGCCACAAAAAATTTGGGCCCTTGATCTACTACAGAACCACTGACACAGACTTACTGATTAAAAGCTACTGATATGGGGTAACTGATACGAAGCAAGTGATGCGGAGCTACTCATACGAAGCTTCTGGCGTGGAGTCTGTAACACGTAGCTTCAGATAAGGAGCTAGAGAGCTAGTGATACGGAGCTACTAGTACAAGACTTACTATACCGAGCAACTAGTAAGGATCCACTGTTGCGGGGCTAATATTGCGTAGCTAATGATTAGGAGCTGCTGATACAGTGCTGCTAAAACAGAGCTACTGATACAGGAGCTACTGATTAGGAGCTACTGAGAAGGAGCTACCAATACGAAGGTACTGATAAGGAGCTACTGATACTGAGCACAGATTAGGAGCTACTGAAACAGAGCTTTTGATTGGGAGCTAAAATAAAGGGGCAACTAATAAGGAGCTATTGAAATAGGAGCAACTGATAAGGAGCTAAAGAAACGGAGCTACTAATTTATTGGCTGAGGATACAACCTACTGATGAATAAGCTAAGGATTTAGAAGCTCCTAATAATTTATGTAAGGATAGGAAGCTACTGATAAATTGGCTGAGCATTTAGAACTTACTTATAAATTATCTATGAATATGGACTAATATGGAGCTACTAATACAGGGACTACTAATACCGAGCTTCTTATTACAAACTACTGATGCCAAGCTATGAATGAGGGATCTACTCAAACAGAGCTACTGATATATAGCTACTGATACTGGGCTACTGATACAGGGGTCCTGAGACATTAGGTAGTAATACTGAGCTACTAATACCACACTACTGATGAAGAGGTTCTGATGTGGATCTAGTAATATGGAACTTCTGATACTTAGACGGTGCTAGAGAGCTAATGATACAAAGCTACTGATATGGAACTAATGGTACAGGACATACCTATACAGAACCACAAGCTATTAATGCTGAGCTACTAAAACAGAACTGCTGATACGATACTGTGCTATTAATACAGAGCTACTGATAAAGGGGCTACTGATACTGAGCTGCAAACTAAAAGGCACTGATATTGAGCTACTGATGCTGAGGCTACGCATAGAAAGCCAGTAATAACAAGCTACTAAAACGGAGCTAAAAATACAGAGCTACCAATTGGTAGCTACTGATACGGAGCTACTTAGATGGAGCTATTGATATGGAAAAACTGATAGTTAGCTACTAAAACAGAGTACCTGATACAGACCTATTAGTTTGGAGCTCCTAATAAAGAAGCTACTGATACAGGAGCTACAGATATGGAGCTCTTACATGGAGGTACTGATAAAGGAGCTACTAATACGTAGCTACTGATATGCAGCTACTTGTAAGGAGCTACTAAAACGAATCTTCTATGATGAATGCAAGATTTGCTGACAAGGAGCTACTAATACAGAGCTACTAAAACGGAGTTATTCATATCGAGCTACCAATATGGAGCTACTGATACTGAACTACCAAAATGGAACTACTCATACGGGAGCCTGTGATAAGGAGCTACTGATACAGAGCTACTATGGGGAAATACTGACTCCGAGCCATGACGGAGATGCTGATAGAAAGCAACTGATGCAGATTCACTGGTACAGATTTACTGATACGGAGCTACCGATAGCGAGTTCCTTACAGAGAAGGTGATACAGAGTACCTGATATGGCTTTACTAATACAGAGCTAGTGATATGGAAGCACTAACATCGAGCAAGTGATACTGGGCCACCAATGCAGAAGCTGCTGGTAATATGGAGCTACTAATATGAAATTACTGATGCTGAGATATGACCGAGACTCTAACTGATAAGGATTTACTCATAATGGACTTTTACTACAGAGAAACTGATACTGAGCTATGAATACGGAACCACTGAGAAAGAGCTATTCATAGGGAGCTACAAGCACAAACTGATAAGGAAATATTGACTCTGACTTATGACAGAGGTACAACTGATGCATATTCACTGATACAGATTTACTGATAGCTAAGCTACAAATATGGAGCTCCTGTATCACTAGATCTATCCAAGTAGCTCCGTATCAGTGAAGCCATATCAGTGCTCTGTATCTTGGAGCTTCTAATACAGAAAAGAAGGTATTAGCAGGAACATCTATGTAGAAGCGACTGGTACAAAGCTGGTAATATAAGGCTACTATGATGGAACTGCTTATATGAGAAGTATAGGGGGCCATCATGGGTCCTAACCAATCACAGTACAGCTTTTGGGTTAAAGGGCAAGGGTTAAAAATTCAAATTGTCTCAAGTTTTGCACACAAGTAGACCCTAGTAATACAAGAAAGTCTGTGTATTTTTTCCTCAAATATGTTTTTATTTTCGAGAAAAACGAACTTTTCACCTTCACCTTCACCTTCACCCTCTAGAATCGATGGATCGGGTCATAACAGGTCGAAAATTGAACACTTTCGGTCGCTTCGCATTTTAAAGATATTTCATCAAGGGAAATTTAATTAACGTGTGCTCTTTCATAGACTCTTTGTCTTCTGTAAAATTTAAGTTTTGTAGGAATTGGTTGCTTAGAAGCTTTTAGCCATGCGAAAAAGTAATGTCCTCTCTTCCGTTACAAAAAAATGTTAGTGAAGAAAACCTTTTTTTTTTTACTATGTCAGAATTCCACCAAATTACGCATGTAAATTGCCAAAGGAATGATCTTCAAAATAATGTAAAGTTTTTTGGGGGCAAATGTTTTCTCGCGACGCAGGGAACTCTTCAAAATAGCACACAGAAGACATAAAATCACGCAATATGTAGATTGCCTTAGCAAAGAGTTAAGGAGCGTTCCTGCCTTCGAAATGACTTCGGATCGAACGGCAGAACTTTTTCAGAAACAAATAACATATTTATACCCAGTTTTGTTAAATTACTTTGTCTTGAAGTTGGTTTCTGCAGAGATATTCTGTCATCGTTCTGTCTAGTACGACTATTCACCAGTGCCAGTAAAGGTATGTGATTAAAAACTTTGCTGGTCTCTCGAATATGAATCTTAAGTTTCTGCCCATTGTTTAACTTTCTATATGTGCTTACCCGTGCCTTTTAACTAGCACCTGATAAAAACTAACAGAGTTTTCAAAGGGAAGTTTTTTCAGGAGTTAAGTGGACTAACTGAGGGTTTGCATGACCTAATAAGCAAGTCTGTTTGGCTCTCCCTGAACTTCTTTGGCAGATACTTCATGGCCCAGTCTAAGACCAGTAAGACAGAAGTTTCATCCAACTCATCGATGACGTCTAGTCTGGACTCGTCCTGGTTTGTTGAACGCAGTAAGTACGATTTCCAGGAATTTATGCATTGTTTGGACTGTAAAGTCACAAATGCCAGATCTCCTTTTGTATCGGTTTCGCCTCCCACTTACTGTACAGCTCTCTCGATTTCAGCAACAACAGATGTAGGACGAGAACATCGGTCGCATGTGTGGCTGTGGTTGTGATGGCAAATTTCAAGGTAGTCTGCGTCGTCTGGACAACTTAGCGCGTAGGCCCGACAATGGTCTGGTACACTTGAGTTCATTGAAATTTGTATCTATTAATTGAAAAGAAAAATCTCGAATTAGAACGTATGATAATGACTATGGTCCCTGTCTATCTGCATGTCTTCATTAATAATTCATATCTCTGTATTGTGATAAGAACTGATGAAGCACACTCGATTATTTTTAGTGTCATGATAGTTATAATAGTAATAATAATAATAATAATAATAATAATAATAGGGATAATAGTGGTACCTTGTAATCACTCTTCAGATATCTCTTTCCTTCCTTCAGTTGTTCCTTCTTCTCTTTCACCCAGGCTGAGCCCATCCCACAGTCTTCTCCGAGCTTTTCGACAACACTCTCTAAATAATCAAAAGCCTGTTTGCCTTGCGCTGTAAAGTTATCGAGTCCCTGTAATGAGTTCCTCACTCTAGCCGCGCAAACATCTAGAATGTTATGAAGGGTGCTGCGTCCCATCGTAGCAAAACCCGTCTCGGTGCATAACAGGTTATATTGTTGAATAACTCGCTCTGGGATGACCTTTCTTACCACATTGGGTACTGTTATTTTCTTTTCGGATGATAATTTCAATGTCCTTTCACCAAGTGGAGTTTCTTGGATAATGTGTTCACTTGTGATGAGGTCAAGGAAGTGGTCAAGCTGTGGGCTGAGACATACATTCTCGGCACACTACGAGTTTCAACTTCAGCACCTCCTCCATACATGTGAGCGTGTTGCCTAGCGATATTAAATCTATATTGTGTTAGACCGGGAATCCAACTCTGTAACGTTCGATAGTTAACTTTGTCAGCAATAATGGATAGGATTTGCCTTCGTGTACTCCAGTGGCATTCTTGTAGCATTCTGCTAAGGCGTCAACCAGCGTTAAGTCAACTTCGTCCTCTGTCTGTGCGACGTCGTTTGATATTACTAGTTTATTCAAGAGGATTTCAACGTTCCCAGGTGCAGTTTCTTCTAGGGCTGCTATCACGACTTGTCATGCTTTACGAATGTGGTAGTGTTGTGTTCTGCGAGCTATTGAACCCCCTGATGTTAGCAACTGATGACGTACAGGGCTGACATCCCTACATGCTAGGAATGCATTGAGTGCTTTTCTAGAACTACCTTTTGCCCCTTTTGCGCCATCAGAATCTTCAGAGCTCTCAGATGGGTGGTAAAAGCTCCCAGGTGTTTCCGCGGTCAGTCCCGGTGGTATTTCAGAACTACTACAAGTACCTTTTACCTCTTTTGCGCTTTAAAAATCTTCTGAGCTCTCAGATGGGTGATAAAGGCTCTCCGTTGTTTCCATAGCCAATGCCAATGTTTTTCTGGAGTAACCATAGGATTCATTGGTATGTCACTACTGTTGGCCTGAGGATATATTCAAAGCACAAGTTTGAGTAGTGGCTATATGGCTTGGCACTCTATTTACGGAATTTGTTTGCACTGCAGCAGGCTCGTCAGTGCTCTTGCTTAATTAAGCCCTCCTACATTACTTACAACAAATAGAAATTTTAGTTTAACTTCATTTACTTCTTCAGAAAGTGTTATTGCGTTAGAAAAAGGCGATGCAATTCTATTGAACCTATCGATTAGATTGCTCAACATCTTTAGATCCTTGACTGAAAGTGTTAGTTCATCAATTGTGACTTGCTTTCAAAACTCTCTCTGCATTTTCTACAGATACCTGTGCAATGGTAACAGAAGAAACAGTTATGAAAACGATAACGGTAATGATAATTACAATGATGGTAATATTGATGCTGACGATGTTTATGATGATAGTAACGACAATTATGATGAAGACGATGACGACAACAACGATGACGAGTAAAATGACTTTCAGTGAAAGTTAACTTCGACATAGAGCTCTTCCTTCCCATGATCGAAAAAATGACTACAAATCGTGGGCAAGTAATACAGAAAGAACAAACTTGGCCTAGCCCGTAGCCGTCAAACCTTCGACGTACTTAATTCAAGGTACGAGTTCCTATCATCTCTAATCTGGACCTGAACCAATTTTAAGACTCACGCAGCTAATAATTTATGTCTACTGAAAAATAGCATTTCTTAAAAAGCACCAATATCTGAATACATAGAGCACATATATTACACAAAAATTATCTTTTTTGCAATAGGGTTCATGAAAGCCATACCTGAACCTAGAGGTACAAGGACGCAGGTTCTCCGAAATATAGCTTTTGATATCGCTCTACTAACGCCTCTGTCTCCCTTGACACCTTTTCCTTTGCCGTGGGAAGCGATCTCATCTGGAATTCTGCAGGTATTCTGGCTCCTTCGCCATCCAGTGCCAAGCTCAGAACGGTGGAATGGACAAATTGTTAAGGCGTTTATATCCTTTACATTCATTTAAAAAATACCTGCTCGGGCAAGGAGAAGTTCACTCTCGTTCTCAACTCCGGCAAAACACTAAGCACTTTTATGACCCTTATTGCACGACACCAAGGGAACCACCTCAAATAATTTACTCCTGTCTTGTCGGTCTTACGAGCAAGAACTTCCAACTCCAAACTTAAATGAGCAAGAAGCTTCTATTTCATTCACAAGCGAGACTTACGATTCAGAAGGGGCGGGAAATAATTATTTTTCCCAGTTTCACGTGAGAAAAATCGAATGGAGCAATGTTTATTAAGTTTTGCTAATTTAATTAATAGTCTCGCTTTTAAATAGAAAAGTCAACAAACATCATGGTTTTATTCACGCGGAAAAAAAATAACACGAGTACAAATTGAGGAAAACTCAGAGCTAAATGGATATCTAGACTTCTTATTTCTTTTCCTCGTATTCGTGCCTATTTAAATGACGTCGACCGACCCCACTCGTAGGTGTAAATTATTCTGTCACACAAGCACGACGACTCGTACCGCAATTATGCAAACTAGGTCACGCAAGCCCTCACTTAACTCCCGCAGAGGCCTCTGTAAGGTAACATTTTGTGGATTTTCGTTTACCCTAAGCTAGTTAAAAGGCACGGGTTAGCAAGTCTGAATGGGGGGAAGAAACTTACGATTCGTATTCGAGAGACCGGCAAAGTTTTTAATCGTATACCGTTACTGGCACCGGTGCATAATCGTACTAGACAGAAAGATGGCAGAATATCTCTGCAGTAACAAACTTAACATGATAAAAGAAAAAGTAATTTAACAAAACTGGGTATAGATTTTGTACGATTTTGAGTAATTTCAAAGGCAGGAATGCTCCTTAACTCTTTGGTCACGCAATCTACATATTGAGTGATTTTATGTCTTCCGTGTGCTTTTTTGAAGAGTTTCCTGTGTCGCGAGACAAGATTTCCTCAAAGAAAACTTTACATCATTTTGAAGATCATTCCTTCGGCAATTTACATACGTAATTTGGTGGAATTCTAAATAATGGTACATGGTGAAAAAAGAGGTTTTTTTCACCGACATTTTTTTGTAACGGAAGAGAGCACATTGTTTTTTCGCATGGCTAAAAGCTTCTGAGCAACCAATTCCTACACAACTTACATTTTACAGAAGATGAAGAGTCTATGAAAGAGCATACGTTGATAAGATTTCCCTAGATTTAATATCTTTGAAATGCGAAGCGAGCGACAGTGTTCAATTTTCGACCTCTTATGACCCGATCCATCGAGGGTGAGAGCGAAAAGTTCGTTTTTCTCGAAAATAAAAACATATTTGAGGGAAAAAAAACAGTCTTTCTTGTCTTGGAGAACTGGAGAAAAGTTTTAACACCAACACCAATCTTGAAACCGAACTTACTTTGATCCGTACCCCATCTGCTGGTAGTGGTAGACAAAAAGAAAGATCCTTAGGAAGAAGAAATGTGGAAGCATTTTTGAAAGCTAAGAGGAGTGTCATACATATCTAGAATACAGATGACCTGTCTTGTACCCGAGGGATTGTCACCATGAAAGCTCATTGGCAGAAAGATGATCATGAAAATTTGCGTCATGGAAGGCCTGCAGAAACCACACAAGCCAAAGAGCTCCATCGTTTGGCTGATGCACCGAAGGCCCAAGTGGACTGAGAGAATTGGAACTCTTTCAGAAAGTTTTATCCCCCAAGTACCAGATTTTTCGTCTTAACTGTTGACAAGCCACATATGATAACCTTTAACCTGTTGCTGAAAGATTTTATTGATTTAAGTCCAAGACCATTTTCATGGATGTACCTTGTATGGAGGATTTTTAAACAAATCCTATCTCTGTCTTGATTGCGATAAAGGATTCAATGCAGATGACATGGCCCATCATCCCTGTCAAGGCCAAAAATGTACGGCATGCCACCGTTTGAAATGCCCCGATTATTTGCCACAAGACATCCGAACTCATGTGTAATAGATGTCATTATGACGTTTTTGGAGCAGGTAGTTATCAATATCACAAAAAGTCACCCAACGAAGACAAGAAAACCATGTGTGACATTTTCACCAAATGTACCAAATGTATCCACGTAGGTTTTGGTTAGATTTTTGTCCGATGTTAAAGTCAGGCCTCATTTTTATTTGTAGCAGCCGGCTACTCCAGAGTAAAGTAATACTTAATAAACAAAAAATAACAAATATTTTCAAATACGCAATTACTTCGAAGAAAAATGGGGGACTTTTTTTCCGGACAGAAGGCAGAGATAAAACCAGGAGTTAGAGGGGAACAGCCAAACCAATACCCAGGTAGTGATGCCCACTGCTGATGTGCCCAGTGATGACGTTGTCGTAGTCGGTGATAATTCCCTTGAGGAAGAGCAGTAAAGCAACTCAGAATCACATTGCAAGTAAGTCTCTCATTAGTGGACAGAGTAAACGTGCTTGGGTGAACGTAATTTTTAGAAGAGAATGGACAGAGTAAACGTGTAACATGTGTATGTAAACAATTAAAATGGGGGCTTTAAAGAACGTTTTAAATTTTTCGCAAAAGAAGAAGAATTTAACGCCACTGTTTAAAGAAATGGAAAACTCCAGTCATCAGGCACGACTTGAAAATTGCTGAGTGGGAGGCCATAGCCAGAATAACTGCCAAAGGGTATCAACAAGCTGGTTAAATTCCAACTAAATTAAGCAAAGCCTTTACGACAGCTTTTCTCTTTGGCGAAGAAGCTGTAAAAGAAAATCTTTCTTTGGAATCCTTCCCAGCATACTTCAGTTGTGACAAAAGAGAACTGGTTAACCTCTCTCTGAATGGGAAGCTGGACAGAGAACAGGAAAACAAATGGTTAGATATTTTAACTGTGAGACTGTTCCCAAAGCAAAACAAGTCATAGATGTTGTCTTGGAGATTGCCCACGAAGAGTTCATTCAAACTCCGAGATATATTGTAGACAGCTGGCGCATACCGTTGTCACTATTTCACTGCGAGTTTTCGTCAACAGATTGCCTTCTGGAGATGTTTGCACGAGGTGTAAAACAATTAAAATGTTGAGGCCTGAGAACAGGGGAATCCTTCCTATTTGAAGAAATGGAAGATGAGGTTCTTAAGAGACGATGTCAGAAATCAACAAATTTTATTGCCAAGTCGTCCATGATTAATTAATTGTGGTGTATTTTTTTGCAAAATATATTTTAGTTTTCGAGAAATGACTTTTTTGGTTTTCACCGTGAATATTACCTGAATATTTTTGTCCGACCTACGGTATTTCTGTGAACATAATCCTTTGTTTTATCATCCTTAATGTCGTTAAAAAAGTAGCATCAAAACAAAAACAAAGACAGCTTTAACAATGAGCGATATGACACAATCTACTGAGCTTCAGGCTCTTAAAATACCAAAGGATGGTTATAAAGTTACTGTAACAATTTCCTTGTGTATTTGTGTTGTTCTATATTGAGACGAACTCAAAGTCCGGCAAAATTTACTTGATAGCGACTATGAAATGTACATGGTGCGCCTACTTGTCACCACCGTTAATTGGCATAAATCACTACAATTTATACAGAAGTCTAACATACCACTCTTACCTTGTTTATTTATGATTTTATTAGCCGTTTCGATTTTTATATTACGCCTGAGTATTAATTTTTGACAGGAGCTCAGGTTTTGCGTTGTGTTTTCCCCTCCCTCATTTATATCATAAGCTAGTCACGCAATAGTTTATACTGACACAAGTGAATATTTACCATTTATAAAGATTTTTTGCTTACTTTTGAATTGAAAATATTAAAATATGTCCTTAGAGTTAGCGGCAGCGAAGCAGTTAAAAGCGGGTTGTTGCTTCAACGCTACTCAAATTTTTAGTATTCAGACAGGCGAGCAAAGCGTGATGCTCTGGGAATAAAAACTTCTAAGGGCCTTTTACATTTTTACTTTTACTTTTTGTACAAGAACGAGTTCATACCGGTTGCCACATAATAACCAGCGTAAAATGTATTCGAAATGAGTCGTTTCTGAGTGAGCTTATTTGGGTTTTCATTACAGAACGAAACACTCATTCTGGACGACCTTTTCTACCTGTACAATGTAAACGCGGCACGGCTCTCATATTTGTATGAATCCTCTGTAGGAGCGAGGGAAGCATTGAAAAAGACAGAAAAGGATTTGAAGACTTGTTTTTACAGGCTAATTGTTGCCACTCCCACACGGATAAGACTTAAGCACCTTTTATAACTTTATAGAGGTCGTTTTCGAAATTCCAGGCGTGCACCCCCGGGGGTGCTAATACCTGCAGCACACTTGACATTTAGCAAGGACAAATTCTGATGTGATTTTGGCGAAGAGAAACATGTTTTGTCAGCGTCGCTGGTGGAGAAGGGCCCTTTACCACCGTGTACATAATTACGCGTCCCTCCAGACGGTGGAAAGCCAACAAAGTGGTCAGACATTACTTCAGAAAACTCCGCCTCTGTCTGAATTTTTGGTAGCCTATTAACCAATTCCCAATCGAAACTTAACTCTGACGTCACGCGTAATTTTGCTCACGGTGGTAAGTAGCCCACTTACCGAAGCCAGATTGTATGAATTTTCCAGACATCTTGAGTACTATCTGTGATACATGCTTGCTAATTCCCCTATCAGCTTTTGGAATCGACTTAACCCTACCTTTACCATGGCGGGACATTTCTTTTGGCACCCTACATCTGCTTTTGAAACCACGATTCCACCCAACACCAAGATTTGATCTGTGAGTGGGGCAATTGTAAAATCATCGATATCTTTTGGCGTCTCTAAGATGTCGGTGTCCCAGCGGATTCGGACCCCCCCTAGATTTGGACCCCCCGGTGCAAATCCGCTAACGGACATGGACACCCCCCGGTCCAAATCTGCTAGCGGATTTGGACCGGGACCGACCTGAACATGGCAGAGTATAATAAACGTGATCATCGAAACAGCTGACAAAATCATAAGTAAACAAGATAAGAGTGTTGTGTTAGATTTTTTTTGCAAATAGTAGTGATTTATGCCAGTTAATGGTGGCGACAAGTAGGCGCACCATGTACATTTCATAGTCGCTATCAAGTAAATTTTGCCGGACTTTGAGTTCGTCTCAAGATAGAACAACGCAAATACACAAGGGAATTTTTACAGTAACTTTATAACCATCCTTTGGTCTTATTAAAGTTTGAAGCTCAGTAGATTGTGTCATATCGGTCAATGTTAAAGAATGAATTCTTCGATGGTGTACGCGGTGTAATTAACATTGCCAATGATATTGGCATGTATGGGTGTGGCGACAAAAAGGAACCCGCTGACATCAACTATGACCGAAACTTGGTGCAGCTATTGGAGAAGTGTGCTGAACATGATCTATGGCTGTCGTCTGTCACTTGCATAGAGCACAAGCTTACCCATAAAGGGGTGGAGCCTGATCCTGCCAAAGTAGCCGCCTTCAGAGAAATGTCCAGTTCCAACCGACAAAGCGGCAGGACAGCACTTCGTGGGAATGTGCCAATAGCTGTCCAAATTCGGTCACAGCCTGTCTGAAACAGTCTTGCCATTGAAGAGCCTCACCAAAGATGACTCTGTATTTATTTGGTCTGAAAGTCAGGAAACAGCGTTTAACTCAGCTAAATGCCTCATCGCCTCAACAACTGTGCTGCACTATTATGGGTCACACCTCCCACTGACACTTCAAGTAGACGCATCTGACTATGCAATAGGTGGGGTTTTACTACAAGAGGGGCACCCAGTCTGTTTCACTTCATACACCCTCAGCAACACAGAAAAAACTATGCTCAAATCGAGAAAGAGGGTCTTGCAATTGTGGCCTGCATGGATAAATGGCATTACTACTCTTACGGCAAACATGACATCTCTTTCCACTCAGACCACTAACCCCTGGAGACAATCTTTAAGAAAATCTTGAGCAGAGCCCCCCACAGATTGCAAAGAATGATGCTGAAGTTGTAGAAATACCAGTTCATTGCTTGTTATAAGAAAGGAAAAGACCTTTTCATAGCAGACACACTGTCTCGCTCAGCCATCAGTGTTCATGATGACACAACCCCGACAGTCATGAAAGAGTGCGAAGTATCTTGTGTACAACTGGCACAAATGAACCTGGGGGCAAACAGAGTAACCGTTGAAACAATAAACCAGATCAGAGAGGAGACTTCAAAAGATCCGGTTCTAGCAGTATTGCATAAAAAGGTCTTTAGTGGATGGCCTCCAGAAAGGAAGGAAGTGCCTGAGGAAGTCAGAGTTTACTGGGATTCAAGTGATCACGGTAAATGAAGGAATTCTTTACAAGTCTCATCAAGTTATCATACCCACATCCTTGCGACCCGAAATGTTATGGAAGATACACAAAGCTCACCAAGGTGCAGATAGCAGTATATGACGAGCACACGAATCCGTGTACTGGCCAGGTATGCAAGCAGCAATCAGGCAGACATGTTCATCTTGCAGAGTTTGTGCCCAGTACTTGAGCAAGCGACGTCGAGAACCTATGGGGTCACACGACATACCTTTTTGGCCTTGGTCAAAAGTTAGTGCAGACCTATTTCAACTAAATGGCAGCAATTACCTTGTCCTGGTGGACCACTACAGCGACTACTTTGAACTCGAACCTTTGCAAAACACATTGCCTAGCACAAATGAAAAGAAATTTTGCCTGATACGGAATTCCAGAGGAATGTACAGCTGATAATGGCCCAGAGTTTGTCAGCCATGAGTACTCGCATTTCGCTTGTGAGTACAGGTTTAGCAGTACAAAATCGTCACCCTATCACAGCCAAGGAAATGGAAAGGCAGAATCGGCAGTTAAGATTGCAAACAATATCTTGGCGAAATAACATAACGAGGATCCGTACTTAGCTCTTTTAGCATATTGAAACACACCCCAACAGGGATACAACTATTCTCCTGTTGAGCGCTTGATGTCCCGAACACCTCGGGACATTATCCCTGCAGCTACTAGTCAGCTCGTCCCAAAACTAGCATGTTCCAGAGTTGTGCAAGAAAATATTGCAGAAAGGAGAAATAGGTCAAAGGTGCAGTACGACAAGAAGGCACTAACCCCTCTTAGAGAGTTCACAGAAGGGGAAAAAGTGTACATCAAACCCTTCCCTACAGACAGGTCTCGACCATGGATCCATAGGGAGGTAGTAGAAAAGCCCAAACCAAGGTCCTGCATAGTCAAAACAGCAATCGGACCAGTTCGGCGTAATCATTGCCAAATAAGGAGAGCGAAAGCAGAGCCAACTGATGGATACGGCACAGTGATGGACCAGCTTGAAATCGCATCTACACACTCAGAGTAAGAACAGGAGAGAAAACCACCAAACGCTGACTCAACAGGAGAAACAATGCTCAGCACACTCGGAATCGAATCAGAAGACATGTTACCTGCAATGATTGAATATGAACCACGCTGATCACAACGCAAGCATAGACTGCCCTCAAGATTCAGAAACTATGTCATGTAAAAAGCTCTTCTTATAGAACTCGTTTCAAAGACTACATCAAGTCAGGGCTGTTTTGCTTATTTTTGTTTGCGTGTTTTTTATTTAAAAGGGGGAGGGTGTTACACAACTATTTATCACATGCTTCGTCGCACCAACATGTATTACCAAATTATTGCACAGACCTTTGTATACTTCACACCTTTGTACACCTTGTACAGATTTAGTGCTTGGAATGCATAAAATATTCAGTTTTGGACATGTAACAGAGACGTTAACATTTACACTGAGGTGAGAGACCCCAGGTAGGTGAGGTAGCCCGCCTAGCCGTGGTTGCATTTACACGCAATCTTATCACTCCGTGGTGCTGTGGTGAGGTTTCTTCAAGTTGCTTTTGTGCTTGCAATTAAGGAGTTCGAGCAGAGGCGTCCTAAGCTCACTTCTCAAAAAAAAGACGAAAGATTAATTCTCGGACACAAGTATTTATTCATGAAAGCGTCACGTGTTGTGTTACGCGGTGTTTGGTTTCACGAGGAACCGTTGACTTAATACGTTATACGGAATAGTTTGAGAAACCAAACATGGTCGATGTACAACAATAAATATTCTGAAATGTGAACATTTTACACTCCTTGTGTGTCTGTCGCGGTTTCTGGTGATTTCTGCCATGAGACAGCTCAGAAAGTACAATTTGCCATACATGGCAAACTGTCACCCTGGCTGACAGGGTTACCCTACCTGGCAGACCGGGCAACTCGCCTAGGAAGGTCACCCCACCTATCACGTAGACGTGATCAAAGTAAAATAAGAAATTATATGGACAGGTGGGTTACCCCACCTACGTGGGTTACCTCACCTACCTGGGGTCCATGTAAACAGGCCCTAATAGTCATCACATTTTGCAAGAAGCGTCTGAGCTGTGATCGTGTAATTAGATCGGGACTCCTGGCAATATGAGTTCACAAGCACGCTGGTGAGCACATGGTTAGTGTAAATAACTGTTGTTTACAGTTGTCGAATTCTTTTTTTTGATAGTCCGTTTTTGTAACCTTCCTGGATATTTTCTGTTTAATTCTTTAAGGCACCATAATTTTGGGGGTTTTGTTAACACATTATCAGTTTACAATTTGTGAACCATTTCTGTAACTTGCTTGGATATTTTCTTTTGAATTCATTGAGTCACACTCTCGGAATTTTAATTAGTAATTAAGAACAATAAATCTGTATATGTAACACAAGTGAAGCACATTTTAAACTTTCCATATGATTTTAGGAAACTATACTTAGTTAACTCTCAATAAATTGGCTTGGCATACCGCGTTGATTGTTTTATTATTTTGTGGCCCCAAAAGCCTGGCTTATGAATCTGGAGGTACTGAACTTGATATATTTGATACATACGGCATCCTTCAAGGAGGAAGGTTAGAATAAAATTTATTTTACGACCGTATATTGCACCTGGTTTACATAATATTATATATATGATTGCTTAAATTATCTTTTGTAGCTGTATTCAGAAGCATAAAGATGAATTATGCTTTTACTTTATTTCATTGTATGAGGTTTCTTTTTATGTAACATACATCCATTAACCCGCCCGCAAATAATTCAATTTTATGTTTCAATTGAAGTGACTGAGAAGATAAAACAGAAGTGTTGCAGAGCTCTCTTTCCAGAAGGAATTCAAGCGAGAACATCAGTAAACTAGTTGATGTCATATGCTTCCCCTGAATCTTTAATTTTATTGACCTGGTTTTTTCCACAAAGCCTCTTTTATATCCCTGTGTGCCTGCTAATGATTAAATCTCAGTGAATAGATATGATATATTTTTTGTAGTTTTGTTAAAATTCCATCTTTAGGTTTTTGGCATTTTCTATTTTAAAATTCATATATGGCATTCTCTTTTCATCTACGTAAAGAGATATTACACATTTCTTTAACTAAAGTCTGAATTATGAAGTCAACTTACTTTCAATCAGTTTGAAACTTCATTGTACGTAATAACACTTTCCTGGAGTATGTTACATTTATTTGCTGTCTTTCTGGTACATTTGACTACCATATGTGTCTTACCCTTTAACTCTCAAGTTTTCATCAGTGATTCTCCTAACTGTCTGCCATACAATTTATGTGATGTTAGTTTGTAGAATTTGGAATTGGATCAACCATTAATTCCCTAATAACTATTTTTCTGTATTCTCATTACTTGTGTGCTTGATATTGTACTGATGGTGTAAGGAGAAATTCTGTCTAGGTCACTAGTGGGACTAGAAGGGTTAAAATGGGGGATTTCATTATATTGTAATGATTGAAATTTTCTTATTCTTTCAAATGTAACGAAAAAATTAGAAATCAGGTGCTAGTCATTCTCCAGTATTAAATTGTGAACAACTGTTAACATTTATATGCTCTTTGCATTTGTTGGCAACACTAGTTAATGTTATTAGGGAAGGAAACAAATAAACGAAAAGACAGTAAAGCGAGGTAAACTCAGTTTACCGTTTGAAAGAAGAAATATCACAGAATTAAGAAGGGAAACTTGGATTGAGCCAGGTAATTTCCTTTATTGCCCCTCATGTTTTTAACTCCATTAAAATTTAATCAGTAGTAGGGTTTGCTTGCAATATGTCAAATTACCAGGACTGTGGACTTGATCCTTCTCAGATATCACATTACGACTCCAGCCCGGATTATTTGTGACTTACTGAAATGGGTGACACCGCTGGATTTTTTACCTCGAAGGCTGAGTTTATTCCTTTGGGCATTGCTTTCGGTGGCTGCCGAAAACGTGTCGAATGATTTCGGTTTTATTCGTTTCGAAAAAGGTGAGATATTTTGGAAGAAGACCAAAGGAACTGCGGAAGGTACTTCAAAAGACTTGGACAATAGTGTAATTAAGCTACCTTGCGCGAACAGACTTATGATCTTGTATCCTTTTGTTTACATTGTCTTGAGATGAATGAACTCGAGATCAATAAACTGCAATCATTTGAATGGATTTAGTTTCTATTCACGGTGTATTTTTAGCCTTAATATGTTTTTAGGAATAAAGAGCGTCGCAAAAGATTTAAAAATGGATCTTGGACGAGTTGTTGTAATCACTGCAAAGAGCAAAAGCGAAAATAGTTTATCATTTCGAGCGCCGATCGTTTTGTTTTGATCCGAATGAGTGCACTTGAATTAAACTACTTCTTTATTATGTAAATATTGCGTGTCATAAATAGTGCTCGTGTTCGCGCGCTGGCGGTTCATTCTTTCACAACTTTCGTCTTGTTCGAATGAACTTGTTGTGATCTGACCGTGTTGTTTATTGTCGCGATGGAGTTTAGTGTTGGCGATTCTGTCGAAGCTGTCGATCAGTTAGGAATTTGGACAAAAGCGAAAGTTGTCAGCAAATCGGACAACGCAATTGTTGTAAATTTTCCTCCGTGGAGAGCCGAGTGATACCGCTTGTTCTCTTAACTTCACATCGCAAATACCGTACTATGTTAAAATACGCGAGCTCCGTTTGGGGGCGCGCGGCGCATGCAATGTTTACTTCTACTTGAAAAGACATGTAAGCTGATAAGTGCTTGGGTTTGATCCGAGGTTGATGTCTTTGACATGTAGCCCAACACACCGGAATGCGTAGCAATTATTAGACATCAATCAAGCAGATTCCCGGGAGAGTTTATTTCATCTGTTAACAAAAGAAAAATATCTCACCTACATCAAAGAAGTTGCGCTCTTCACGATCTTCGGAAGCATGCCGGCATGTCGGCAAACTCATTGGAATGAATAAGTAATGAGAAAGAAAAATAGCCAGAATATATGAATACTTAACAACCTCAATTTTTGAGGTTCACGTTTAATCCGCTATGGAGTTGTCATGAGCTGGTAAAAGATAGATACTTAAAGAATAGATGTCCATAAGAAAAACTGCACACCCTCAAAATAATCACACTGAGGTGGTGGTGTGATTGATTTGTGATAATTAGAAGGACAGAAGCAGGAAAACACAGTGAGCTTTTTCCTATTCCTTAGTTAGTTAATTTTGGATTCTACATTCAAACTGGGTGAGATTAAATTAATTCAAATCTTGCTTCATTATTGTTTGTTTACATGGAAAGGTAATTGTTATTAGAACTTACAGATGTTTTGGTTGCCATCTCAATTAGCCCTTGAACCCCCAGATTTGTAATTTTCCTTGTTGTCAACCCTACAATTCGTACAATGTTAGTTCAGAGAATTTAGTATTGGATCAACTAGTTATCCCCAAACTTACATTTGTCTTTATTCTCATCACTTATCTAGTTGATATTGTATTGATATTTTTGGGAAAAATTCTTTCTTGGTCACTTGTGGGAGTAAGAGGGTTAACATTCATAACAAAGTTTCATTTAACATAAAATGTTTCAAGAACTTTTTTCTTTTCTCTTCAATACCATTTACTATTTCTGGAGACAATTTACCCTTTAACTCCCAAGATCTCAATAGTAATTCTCCTTACTGTCTGCCTCATAGTTCTTGTGATGTTAGTTTTGAGAATTTGGTATTGGATCAACCAATAATCCCCTAATTAATATTTTTACTTATTCTCGTCACTTGTCTGCTTGATATTGTATTGATGTTGTGAGGAGAAATTCTGTCTTGGCCACACATGAGAGTTAAGCAGGTTATTAAAAACAACTATAACTTTTCATTTAGGTAATTATTTGAATATGTGAGAAACATTTGATGTTTTCACTTGTAATGGGATGATCAAGCTGAAGATAGCCTCAAAAAGGAGTGAACCCCACTGTAACTGAGTTAGATGACTCATTGAGCAATTGGTAAATACACCTTGGCTTGCAATTCTGATGATTAAAGTTTGCTAGGGTACCGTTAAATTCCAAAAATAAACCCCTCTGCGTATAAGCCCCTTCCTATAAAAGCCCCCCAAATCTGAAACACAAAAATACCTCCTATAATGTGCCCCTCTGAATATAAGCCCCTGGGGGCTTGTATTTGGAAATTATCCTCAATTATACAAAGGAAAGCAAACTACACATAATCACCATTATCAGGAACCCTTTTTTAGTCATAAAAGAATGATTCCGTGCACTAAAGTAATGTGGTCAACAAGTGTTGAAGTTTATTGTCTTTTATGCAGTTCACTCTTCACTCGCACCTTGAATTCACACTACCATTAAATTAGCATGGCGGTCGGATGCAAACTCAGGCTCTCTGCAAAAATTTGTATATTTCTCTGCATTTATGTGTCTTTTGTAAACTACAAGTCCTTTTATCTGTAGAAGAGCACTTTTCTAAACGACAGTGATATGTATTTTGTCTCAAAAGTGAGCTGCAGAACTGAAATTGTGGGTAATTTACGTCAACAGTGGAATCCGTTCGGAGATAAAGAGTTTAGTAATCGCTCAAAGCTGTTATGCTTTGTAAGCTCTTTCATCGAGCCTGTTTCGCCCTAGCTCTAATTGCTCTGGCTGGCGATATCGAGTCCAACCCCGGCTACCAGACGCTAGACGACATAAGGAACACTCGTGGACTAAAAATTGCTCACTTAAACATACGAAGTCTCGTACACAAGACCGACTCTTTGCGCCTTGAGGGAATCGACAGTAAAACAGTGGACATTCTAACTCTATCCGAGACATGGTTGGGTGGGAATATTTGCGACACAGAAATTAATCTTCCTGGATTCGTGTGCGTTTGTCAGGATCGCACTGGCATTAAAGAGGGATATGGTGGTGTAGCTATCTATGTGAGAGAGGGTTTGGCTTTTCGCCTGCGGAATGATATTAATACCGGCGGTCAGGAGTGTCTATGGATTGAGTTGATTAGAAACAAATGCAAGTCAACACCCGTCTGCTGCGCTTATAGAGCACCGGATTTTGACTTTCAGTCCTTTATTTCTTCGCCACATGAGAGTATGTCATCTGTGGATCTGGAAAAATCGGATGTGGTAATTCTAGGCGATTTAAAAGCAGACATGATGGCGAGATTTAAATTGCCCAAAAGAGATAAACAAGAACTTCTTAACTTTTCGCGGGCCTACAACTTCACTCAGTTAATAAAAGAACCGACGTGCATAACTGACACCTCGCGGACAATGATCGACTTGGTTTTTGCGAATAATGAACACCGCATTGTCAAATCTGGTGTTGTTCCGGTACCGCTTAGCGACCATTTTCTGTTTTTTTGCATAATTAAAGCTGGTGTTACAACAAAGACTAAACCGAGAATACTCGAGTATCGCTCCTATAAGAATTTTAATCCGATTTTATTTAATGATGATCTTAGGAATATTCTCTGGCATATTGTTGAAAACGAGGACAACGTGGACGATGCCTTGTTTACGTGGAATAAAACGTTTTCGGAGGTTGCTGATCAACACGCACCAGTAAAAAGAAGGCGTGTCAAGGGAACACCTCTTTCATGGATGAACAGTCAAATAAGTGATACTATGAAAGAACGTGACTGGGCGCATAGAATGGCGCGAAAATCGAACTCGGCGCGTCATTGGTCAATGTATGCAAAGCTTAGGAACAAAGTTAATGGCTTAGTACGAACTACCAAGTCTAAATATTACTGTGACATGATCGAGGAAGCCAAGGGTGACTCAGAAAAGGTGTGGAAAGCAGTGAACGAAGCATGCAATCGGAACTCATCTTCAGAGAGTATTCAGTGTATTATCTCTGATGGTGTTCAGCATATAACATCCCAATCCATTGCTTCTTCAATGAATAGCTTCTTTGCTTCCATTGGCCGAATTCTAGCAAGTAGAATACAGACTTCCGTCTTGAATTTAAATTCCATTTCAAAACACCCGCTTTTCCAGTTCGAGTTGACTGAATTGGATCAATCTTTTGTGCTTGAGCAGCTTTTGTCATTGAAAGCAAACAAAGCGATTGGTCTTGACAAAATTAGCGCAAAACTTCTTAAAATCTCAGCTCACACAATTGCACCATCTGTTGTTAAACTTTTGAATCTCTCAACTCGCACGAGTCAATTTCCCAAATTGTGGAAATGCGCGAAAATCTCGGCATTGTTTAAGTCAGGTGACAGGACTAACGCTTCCAACTACCGCCCCACCTCAATCCTCCCTACACTAAGCAAGATTTTGGAGAGAGCGGTACACTTGCAGTTGTATCAGTACTTGATTTCCAATAATTTATTGTCCAACAAGCAGTTTGGTTTCCGGAAGGGTTTCTCAACTACAACAGCTCTGACCTCATTTGCTGATGAAGTGCTCTTAAACATGGAACAAGGAAAGCTTTGCGGGGCCGTGTTCATCAATCTAACCAAGGCATTTGACACGGTAGACCATCAAATAATGTTATGCAAGCTATCCGAGATCGGCCTTTCTGAAACAGCTCTTCATTGGTTCCGTTCTTACTTAACTGGTAGACAACAGTGCACCTGATGTGGAAAGGAGTTATCTATGGAACTTTCAGTCACGCATGGGGTGCCACAGGGTAGCATTTTAAGGCCTCTGTTGTTTGTAATTTACATAAATAACTTGCCAAATGTGCTTAACTCCTGCTACGCGTCACTTTATGCAGACGACACTGTGATTTATTGCTATGGTACATCCTCAAAGGAGTTGAGTGATAAGTTAAATAACGATCTACTGGGTGTGGCGAAAGGGCTTCATGATCACAAACTGACTTTAAATTTGGACAAAACTAAATGCATGCTTATCGGTAGTAATAGGAAACGCGAAAGCAAAGTATACATATACGGTATACATATATCTTCGGATTTCACATGGACTGATCATATTGAACACCTAACTGGGAAAATCAATCAGAGGCTTGGGCTTCTCAAGCGTGTAAAGCATTTATTACCTTTCAGGGCGCGTCTACTTTTCTATAAAAGTCTTGTTATGCCCCTTTTTGAATATGCTGATCTTGTATGGGGCGATAAACATAATATTACCCTTATGTCTAGCTTGCAAGTTTTGCAAAATAAGGCCGCTAAAGTTATTTTACATAGACCATTGTACTCATCCTCCACTGAGGCATTAGCTGTTCTCAAGTGGCTGCCTCTAGAGAAAAGGCGATTTCAAAGAAGGTGCGTACACGTATACAAATGCATCAATGGCTTAATTAATCACGATATAGACTTGATTAGACAAGACGTACTTCTTAGGCATAATACACGTAACAAAGGCAATTTTAGATTACCACGTGTCAAACGAAATTGGGGGAAGCAAAGAACACAATATCATGCCGTTTCCGATTTTAACTCCCTCAGTCAGACGATCAAAGACTCAAAGAATGTAAATAGTTTTAAACGTAATGTTTTTAAGTTTTTAATATAGCTACTTACGTTTAATTTTTACTTATACTTATTTTTAATTTTTGTGCATTTTTTGTATCTTTGAATCCCTTTGCAATTTTATAGCTTTGTTGTTTTTACTATATATATCTAGTTTTGAGGTCCTTTTTAAAAACCATATCCTTTATGAAAAAGTTTCCTCAATAAAGATGATTATGATTCCTCCGGTCCATAGACAAAGTATTTGCAAGGAAGTTTGATCCCACCACCCTGAACCCAAACTCCTTCGGTGCTCCTCACTTTTCACCTTTTATCTTTGCAGTGATGGAATTTATTGTTCCATCTTTGAGTATGGGACCTAAAACCTGTGCCAGAGATTCCGGATGAACTTTGAGCCTGAACTACGTTACCATTTACTGTATTTCTGTTCTAATAAAGTTTATTGCCGTTGTGTTTGAGCTTGATATTTTCAGTGTGATTAATTTGTTATGAATTTCTAGCCAAAACCCTAATATTACCAGTTGGACATTAAAAAATTTTGACACAAATTTCCTTCCAATTATAAGCCCAGCCAATTTTGAAACACAAATCTCCCTCCTATATATCCTATAAGTTCCTCCAAATATAAGCTCTTCAAAATATAAGCCCCTTCCAAAAATAAGCCCCTCAAAAAGGTCCTATGAGAAATATAAGCTCCAGGGCTTATTTTTGGAATTTTACGGTAATTGAAATGTCAGTCCCCAAGCAGGAACCATCCACATGACCTGCACAGTCATATGCTATGAAATAACTTTAGAAAAATGCTTTTGTGTCAGTAGAAGTACTGTATTTTAAGTACAGTACCACCTAGTAACAATCAAGGTGCTCTGTAAGCAAACTCGTAAATTGACAGATGACTTACATGATTTTTTGGATTATGTTTAATGTTATTTGGTTTAGGGAATTTTGTGGTTAATTTTCATATTTAGAGTACAGGCAGTAGTTCAGTGTTCGCTAATATAGGAAAGAAACAAAGTGACGTTGGGGTAAGAAGGCATTACAATTGAAATGATCATGCTATTACATTTGACAAGGTGGATGATGTCATGTGTTTTAAACATATATCATTTTTGTTTCTGGTACTAAAGAAAAGGTTGGAAGTAAATGTGGGTGAAAAGTGAAATTTACTGTCTATCATTGTAAATATTGGAAAATCAAGGCAATACTGTGTTAATGAAAACATTAATGTTTCCCCCTTTATCAATAAAGGGCAAAATTACTGAGCGCTGATTGGTTGAGAGAGAGGGCATTTTTTCCTTAATCGAGGGCATTTTTAGTAATCAAGAGAGGGCATGATTACCTGTTAATGATTGGCTAATCCGTTGCATAGCAACCGTTCGTTATCTTGAAATTTGTTAAAAATAAACTGATCGCGTGATTTTCCTTCGTATAAATTTTGCCCTTTATTGATAAACAAGTAATCCCATGAGACCTCGTACTATTAAGGATTAATTGCACTTGAGTTTTCAAAATTTTCCAAATTGCCCTCGTCGCTTCGCGACTCGGGCAATTTTGGAAAATTTTGAAAACTCTCGTGCAATTAATCCTTAATAGTACTTGGCCTCATGTGATTACCTATACTAATCAAATGAAACAATCGGGAACGAGTTTTGAGTGATATAACTAAGCCCAGACTGCTACCGTCATTTTGGACTTCCATCTGGGTAGATTTTGGTTACGTGCTAGGCAACGTATAATCAAGAACAAGATAGAATTTAATTTAAAGCCTATTTATCAATTTTGTGGTGTATAACTTTCGCATTTTAGAACGTAATATTTATTTTGAATCTTCAAATCTTGAAACTTCGGTAGCCAAAATTGTTTGCTTAGGTATTATTTGATTTTCGTGTTAACCTGTAATTTCGTCAGTCTCTGGCACCTTTTGTTGCTTCACACAGAAACAACACACAATACGAAATGTAATGATCGATTTTGTCCCCAATCTCACGCCATAACAGAAAAAGCTTTTGAACACCTGTAAACTCCGAGCGTTTCGGAGTAAGTGACATTTTAGATGAATCTTCGGATTGCTTTCAAGTTCAAGGATTGTAAATTACAATGTTATGAAAAACGAAGGTTGTTCTCTTATTTCAGTGTGAATCCTCGCACGCCTGCCAGTCGCTGGTGCCACTTGTTGAAATTAAAACGAAAAATCATTGGCTTCTTTTTCACCCCACCACTATTCTCAGCAGCAAAGGTCGCCATTTCGTTTGTTTATTACGCGCCAAGAACTATCAAATCCACTCCAAAGCCTAAAATCGAAAAAAATTTTACAGTAATCGACCAATAAAGCGAGCGAGTGAGTGCCATTATCCACATCATATCTTCAACTCCCTATTGCGCATACGCGCAATTCACGCGTTAAAAATTAATGATTTCCTACAAGCAGGAACATTTGGGAGAAGTTATGGTGGTAATTGATCTTTTTTTGCCAGGATGCATAGGGCCTGGTGATTGTAATGTATATTTTTTAGCTTTCAAACAATCAACTTTGCATTAATTGTAACTGTTTACCATATCTATTTCTCAAAAGTTGAGGCAGGTGAGTCATTAACCGACCTCCTTTGTTTAGAATTGTGTGATTATATAATTTGGCTGTGTAAGTTACCACATCATAACGTGATGTTATTATTCAGATTGCATTTAATACTCTTGCTCAAGCTTTCATTAATGCATGGTGTTTCTTACCAATGTTCACACCGAAACTAAACATTGATATCTGGAAATGGTGACAAGATATACGAGTTTTAAGGAGTGGGAATCTGGAAAAGCAAGGATCCTCCTTTAATTAGGACTGAAATTAATTGGGGTCTCCTGTTTTAATTTATGGTTTTACTTTGTCCTGCCTCCTCCCCTGTAATGTTTAGGGCACATAGATGAAGAGAACATTTTTTGTATTTTGATGCATGAAAGTTAAATTTATTGGCATCCTCATGATGCACAAAGCAAGAATGTAAATACCTTGGCTTAAAAGGTTAAAAAATTAAAATAACAGAGTTGTGCAGACCATGTCTTACTTTTTATCCTCTCTTGGATATTTATCTAAATAACATAGTCACTATCAGTCTCGTTCACTCTCAGTTTCCACTGAGCTTGTGGAAAGATGATAACCTCAGTATTTCTTTAAATGAAGAAAGGAAAGCCTGCCCTCTTACCACAGATAGTTCTTTTGGGCATCTTCAGTATAAACCTGGTTTAATTTGTACATGAAGGTGATTGTTCCAGGTAGGCTGACCTAAAAAATTACTTGTGAAAATTTCTAGAACCTGTTGTCGTATGAATGTTTGACTCAATTTACCTCACTAACCAACAAGTAAACTGAATAAATAGAAACCTGAAATTTATTTGTTCTCCTTTTGAGGTGTGCTTCAAAATTTCAAAGTCATCGTAGGCTTGAACTACAGGTTTGGAAAATGGTTGGGTCGAAATATAATAGAAAGACTTGCCAGTAGACAGTCAAATGACTGAAAACTTTCTACATATCAATAAAAATATTGTTTCGTTTCATGTTAATATGTTGCAACAACTCCAACTTCCAGTAAATTCAATTAATGGCAAACATGAGAAAATACCATCTAAAACCTTTCAATCTATTTAATATAGCTAATAACAACATCAACTCAACTTTTAAACTAAAGAGAAAACTTTATTGATGTTTGGAATTGATTTCTGTGATGAGGAAATGAAATCTAGGTATTATCTCGCGTTTTCTTGAAGACATCAACATTACGCGCAGTTACACCAGAGGTTACCGAATTAAATAACAGAAAATATCAGAAAAAGACGTCGTGTATTTCCAGCCAGAGGACAATCAGGAAACAATAGCCGAAAGCGAAAAGGTTTTTAAAAAGTTACAAGTTCAAACATGAGTTGAAAATAACTTTTCTTTTTAATTTTCTTCGCTAAACAGAGGAGGTTAAAACATTAGGGAAAAACGGTGGGGCAAGCAGTCATACCTGGCAACTTCAAGAGAAGATATAAGAAACCCATACGATTCTGGTGTATTGTTTTACTGACTCAAATTGTAAGTCACGCTCAGTAGAATAGAATTTCAGCTGATGCTATCATCATACACTTCATTTGAAGAAGATAACATTCCCTATCTTCGAATAGTTGCTCAAATCATCAGGAACAACGGCGAAGGTCCTAAGCTGTTTGAAGATACTGCTAACAAGCATGCGTGTTTTGAGAACATCATTCCCAGGCTCCAGAGTTCGTCTGGTCTCTTATCCCTTTGAAGAAGCTCTTCTAAAGCCTGTGCTGACGAGTTTTATTACAGTTTTTATTTAGTATAAAAAGCAGCAACACGCTCTTAACTTGGAAGCAGCAACACGACTGTATTGAAAAATTAAGGATAACAACAATAAATTATGTTTAAAAGTTTTATTTTGTGTTTTTGTGTCATATGCTGAATGTGTGCCTTATGGTTTAGAATCTTATCCTTGAATCTTACCCTTGAATCCACCTTGTAATGTCGTACGTCAATCATGTTGGATCACGTGACTAGAGAGAGAGATTATTATTAAAAAGAAAGCAAGGTTTTTACTACAAGCAGGGCGTTGTGGTTCATTTTACTTTAGCTCTATTCGAGACTGATACTCTCGATACCACATCTGGCGACGAGGATTCTAAAATTCATGAATCCCACAGTCAATATTCACATCAACACCGGTTTTCATTGAGGAGTTCGCTGTGTAAATTTTTCTTGAAAGCACGTGCTGTTTGCGACGCGCTCAACTCTGTGAGACCTCATGGCAGTTTCGCTACCAAGTTTTCCACCGTTCGACGTCCATGCCGATGGCAGTGCAGGTCCACGATGGAAAAGATGGCTAGGACGCTTAGAACGAATGCTTATCGGAATGAACATCACAGCTGCGAAAAGGAAACGGGCTTTGTTGCTGCATTATGCTGGCACCGACGTAGACGAAATATTCGACACCTTACCAAACACTGGCGAAGATGGCGACTATGACACGGCGGTCGCGAAACTTAACGAGTATTTCTCCCCACAAGTCAACACCACATATGAAGTATATAATTTTCGCCAGACGAAGCAGAAAGAGGGTGAGTCGCTTGATAGTTTTCACACCAGGCTTCGCCAACTCGCGAAAACCTGCGAATTCAGCGATGTTGACAAAGAAATTAAAGAACATATTATTCTGACGTGCAGTTCCAGCTCGCTTAGACGCCGAGCGCTACGTGAAAACCCAACGTTAGAAGGTTTATTGAATCTAGGAAGAGCATTAGAACTCAGTGACAAACAAGCGAAAGACGTAGAAGATACCGGAGGCGAATTCCAAGCCGTCAACAAAATCAAACGAAAAGAAGAGAATCGGCAAAGCCGCCCACGATACCGGCGTGACACACAATCACGCAATCGTCGTTTTGGAAACAAGCAAGGCAATTCTCCCAGAAAATGTGGCAAATGTGGCGGGTACGCACCTCACAAAAATCCATGTCCTGCGCAAGGAAAAGTCTGTAAAGCCTGCGGGAAAATTGGCCATTTTGCTCATGTTTGTCGTTCAAAACCTCGTACCGTGGCCTCCGTGGAAACTGGTCAAACCTCTGATGAAGAATATGAGTACGTTTACACTGTCGACCATCAAGAAAACAAGAAGCCACCCATATGTCAGCTACAAATCAATGGAAGAAACGTGAACATGATGATCGACTCAGGTGCATCTGTTAATCTTCTTGATGAAATAACCTTTCAAAGAATTAACAGTCACGGCAGTGAAAGCCTGCAGCCTGTTCACACCAAGATTTATTCATATGGATCTAAAGTCCCTCTTCCTACCCTGGGAATCCTCACTGCAACCGTGAAATCCAGTAACGCGAGCACCTCCGCTCAGCTGACTGTTGTTAAAGGAGAAAACGGAAATCTTCTCAGCTATCACACTGCAAAGAAACTAGGTCTGATTGCGGTTTCTATTAATACTGCCACCGTCACTGAAAGAAACAAAGACGACCCGGAGTCTCTAAAAGAAGAGTTCAAATCACTGTTTGGAGGCATAGGGAAAGTACCAAACAAACAGGTGAAGTTACACATTGACCCCGATGTTACACCCCGACAGCAACCCCACAGACGAATTCCATTTCATGTTAGAGACGATGTCGAAAAAAAGAGCTTGAGAGACTTGAGAAACTCGACATCATCGAGAAAGTTGAAGGGCCCACACCCTGGATCAGTCCAATTGTTGTCGTCCCCAAGAAATCCGGAGAAGTTCGAATCTGTGTTGATATGCGTGAGGCAAACCAAGCAATTAAGCGGGAAAAGCATCTCATGCCAACCATTGATGACCTTGTTGCTGATTTGAATGGTGCAACGCTCTTCAGTACATTAGATCTGTCCTCAGGATACCACCAGCTTGAGTTATCACCTGAAAGTCGTTATGTCACAACCTTCAGTACACATGCTGGCCTAAGAAGATACAAACGTTTGCCTTTTGGAATTAATGCAGCGTCCGAAATTTTCCAGGAAAAGATCAGGGAACTCCTTTCTGGCCTCCCAGGATGTAAAAACATCTCAGATGACATCATAGTATTTGGAAAAGACCAGGAAGAACACAACAAGAATCTCCGTGGTGTTCTCCAGAGGCTTAAAGAAAATAACCTCCGTCTCAACAAAGACAAGTGTGCGTTTTCCAAAACTGAAATCAAGTTCTATGGTCACATTTTCAGCTCTGTCGGTGTTAGACCTGATCCAAAGAAAGTTAAAGCAATCCACGAGGCACAATCTCCTCGGAACCATAGTGAACTGAAGTCTTTTCTTGGTATGGCACAGTACGTCTCCCGATTCATACCAGACTATGCCACAATCACGACCCCTTTGCGCCTGCTGACCCGACAGGACACCCCTTGGAAATGGGAGCAAGAAGAACAAAAGGCTTTGGACAAGCTGAAAGAAGCCCTCGCTGGGGATCAAGTTATGTCCTATTTTGATCCAAGAAAGAAGACCGAAATCATTGTCGATGCGAGTCCAACTGGTCTTGGTGGACTGTTAATACAAGAAGGCAAAATTCTTAGTTATGCAAGCCGTGCTTTGAGTGATGTGGAAAGTCGCTACTCCCAAACAGAGAGAGAGATGCTTGCCGTAGTATGGGGAGGGAACATTTTCATCTGTATGTTTATGGTGCCCAGTTTTCTGTTATTACTGATCATAAACCTCTCATAGGCATCTTTAAGAACCACAAGCAAACTTCCCCAAGAATGGACAGGTGGAAACTTCGACTCATGCCCTACGACTGTCAGCTGATCTATCGGCCTGGAAGAGATGCCGAAAACCCTGCTGATTACATGAGCCGACATCCGTGTCCCACAGCACCAGAAGAACAAAATTTGGCTGAAGATTATGCCAACTATGTATGCTCTAATGCTGTACCAACAGCAATGACGCTCGAAGAAATAAAACACGAAACCAGAAATGATGCAGAAATGCAAGCTGTCGTCAAGGCTGTGGAAACTGGCCAATGGAATGTTCCAGACGTACAGAAATACAAGAAGCTCAAGGAAGAATTATCAGTGTTCAATGGACTAGTATTGAGAAGAAACAGAATTGTGATACCATTTACTCTCAGAAGTAAAGCAGTAGACCTGGCACATGGTGGTCACCAGGGGATTGTCAAAACAAAGCAACTCATCCGAGACAAAGTGTGGTTCCCCGGAATCGACAACCTAACAGAAGAGAAGGTCAAAAGCTGTCTTTCATGTCAAGCTGCATCGACCAAGTCACCACCGATTGAACCCCTTCGAATGACGCCACTCCCTAGCGGACCTTGGAGAGAAGTCGCAGTGGATTTTGCTGGACCGTTCCCCTCTGGTGATTACATCATGGTTGTAACAGATGAATTCAGCCGTTTTCCGGAAGTAGAAATACTTACCTCAACATCAGCAAGAGTTGTGATCCCTAAACTTGATGCAATATTCTCAAGACAAGGTATTCCTGATGTCCTGAAAAGTGACAATGGTCCACCGTTTAATGGTCATGAATTTAAGACCTTTTCTGACTACTTAGGATTCAAGCATAGAAGGATAACCCCGTATTGGCCAAGAGCAAATGGAGAAGCGGAACGACTGGTTCAGACCCTCCAAAAGTCTATCAGAATTGCTCACCTAGAAGGCAAAATTGGAAGCAAGAGTTGTACAAGTTCTTACGGCAATATCGTGCAACACCCCACTCCACCATCAATGTGTCTCCAAGTGAAGCCTTAAACAGCAGAAAACTCAAGACCACACTACCAGAGTCACCAATCACCCAACACAAGCTGCCGCGATATACACTTCAAGATCCATCCGCTAGCGTCGCCCAGAGAGATGCTCTGCAAAAGCAGAAAATGAAGGTCTATGCTGACCTCAAAGCGCATGCTCAAGAACGAGAGATTAAGCCAGGAGAAGTTGTACTCATTAGACAACCCAAACAAAACAAGCTCAGCACTCCATACAATCCAAAACCATTCATCGTGGAGGAACAGAAAGGCACCATGGTCACAGCGAGTGATGGTTCACACACTGTTACGAGGAATTCATCGCAGTTCAAAGTTATTCCGAAACATCTTGCACCCTGCCAAGAGAATGGTGGAAGGAAAGATGAAGAAAAGACACAATGTCCATCCAAAATGAAAGCTGACGCCTTGCCGAGACGATCGAAACGACAGATCAAACCTCCTGTCAGGTTTTCAGACTATGTACAAATCGTCTACGAGAAATAGGCTGGAAAAGGAACTTTTCTGATTCTCTGAGAACGTTGACATAATATGAAGTGTTTGAAGGAAAAGAGATCTCAGTTTAAATTCAGTTTGAATGTTGATTATTGAACTTTGATTACAAAACGATGTACATTGTTTTGTTTAGAATTTTAGGACGTTTATCACTTAAAATACAGTTAGTCACCTTGTGTTCTTTTCATCCGAAAAAAAGGAGGGATGTAATGTACGTACGTCAATCATGTTGGATCACGTGACTAGAGAGAGAGATTATTATTAAAAAGAAAGCAAGGTTTTTACTACAAGCAGGGCGTTGTGGTTCATTTTACTTTAGCTCTATTCGAGACTGATACTCTCGATACCACACACCTATAGGTTTTTATTGGGCTTATAGGTTTTAAAATTCTCCCATGAAAGGCTTTTGTCATGAATAATTGGATTGTGCATGCTCATTATTTAAAAACACTCCCACGTAGATTACAATACCCCTCTTAGACATATACAGAAAGAGCCATGTATGAGTGAATGTCATGCATAAAATTATCTAAATGATGTCATTTAGGTACACGTCGTGAATACGTTAGCGATAATGTCAAGTAGGTGTACATCATAAATGTATTAGTAGAGATGGTGTCATACTCAATGGTCATGTGACAGTAAGTGTCCATTGCTCTCCTTTGTAAACATGCCGACATACATATTATGCATAAATTATTAAACGATTATGTCATTTAGATACACATCATGAATACAATATCGATGATGTCATGTAGGTTAACATCATGAATACATTTGTAGTGAGATGTCGTACCCCATGGTCATGTGACAGTAAGTGTCGATTGTCCTATTCTAAGGTCTGGACTCAATTGTTCTTTCGTCCCACAGGAACCAAAAGCTGCGCTATGATTGTTTAGTACCCTTAGCAGCCCCCTATACTACTATTATGGAGGTAATGATGCTGTACAGGACACTGTTTGAGACAATATCGTAATCCTTCATATCCTGTGATAAACTCCAAGTATACTTGACATATATCTATACTTCACATGGTCTTTTCATAATAAGTATCCTAAAATTTAAACATGCTCTTTTTATGTTACATTTTTGTGACCACTGTCAAAAAACAACGTTGCTGCAGTGATAAATATGACCTCTTTTGGGCTAAGTTTGCAACATCCCCTAAATAAAGACACAGCATCCAGAGTCAGTTTACATCTCATGGCATGATGCAACACACACTTTCAAGATTTAGTAACCAGGTTTCTCACCAGTAACGGCCCAATTAAAATGGCAGCTCTGGGTGATATTGTAGGATCGGATAATTGACTTATTTCCACTTTTCAATGAACAGTGTATTAACGCAGCATAAATATACAGCATCCGAAGTCAGTTTACATCATATTGCACTGGAAAAAATACCCAATTTCCACATGTGTATTTTGTATGTAAAATTGGAAATCCTCATCCACTTAGTTTCAACGTTTGGTTTTTTATGGAAAATGGTTAGATAAAATACCCAATTTTAGTTTGCCATATGAAAAACAATCAAGGAAATTTTATTTTCCAATCTTAACTTGGAAAATTAAATCAAATTAGTTTTCGATTTTTTCAGTAGGTTATTCTGTTCGGAGACAAAGTACACGATTTCCAGATGTGTATTTTGTTGGTAACATAGGACATTCAAAACCACTATGTTTCCATACTTGGTTATAGTTTGTAAAATTACATGTATAGTATTTTCACCTTCGTTTTCCATACTGAAAACAAAGATGGAAATTTTATTTTCCAACTTGCATTTGGAAAATGTCATTTTTACAATAAATTTCTTTTCCGAAAATGTATTTTGTTTATCAAAATGAAAATGCCAGATTTCCACATTTGTATTTTGCACGTAAAATAAAAAATCCCATCCAAACTGTATGGAGAATTATTAAATAAGTTACTCTATGTTAGTTACTCTTCATCAAAACAAAGAAGAAAATTGTATTTTTCAATCTTGACTTGGGAAATTTAACTCCACAAGGAAATTTCTATTTTTTCAGGAATGTCTCCTTTGTTATCAATAACACTAAATAACAATCTTTCTTTTTCTGTTGTTGAAGAAGTGGTGGCATGTACAATCCTACTTTGACTCAAAAAAAGGAGATAAATTTCTGAATTCCTGTAAGTAATACAGCAAATGCAACAACTGGAATCGACTAATAATAAGGCAGTTCACCGTTAGATTTGTTCTTGCCAGCTTGGACCAAGCCATATCCCTAGCAAAATATCAATGATACTTTTGAAGTTAATACTGTCCATAGTTCGTGAACTTGATTTCCTAACCCACTTGATTTCCTAACCCACAAGTGATTTCTCTGATTATCCTGAGAAGCAAGCTCAGGATATTTGAAAAGGATTTATTAAAGGATTTATTAATTATATGATATCAAACTCCAGGTAAAAGCATTTATTCTTTTCATCCAAAAGTTATCTCCCCAAATATTGCATTGGGATGTAAATTGGGATACAAAACAAAACCATATCGCACAACGTATGGCACAAGCTATCAGCGGTCTTCTCTTTTGTGCGGACCTTTGCGAGAACAGTATAACTAGGTCGTCGTGATCTAGATTTAAGCGATTATTTCTTCACTTCAGAAGCCTAAAACCTTCATTTCTCCCTTAGCTTCAAGACATGGAGAATTTATATTCTGATTTTGGAAAAAATTTAGCTCTGTAGCGATGTTAAATGGGTGATTCACCGCAGAATGTGGCCAATACCGACATTTGTTTTGATACCTCGAATCACGATGGATGCCGCCTACTTTTCGAATACCTTGCTATTTGTTGCAGTTATCATGGATTTCACCAATTTAGTTGTTAAAAAAATTCTGAAGTGAGCCACGAAGCTGGGCTGCAAAGCGGGTAAGCTGTATTTACGACGAAATCTGCTCTAGTGATTCGATTTTGGTGTAGGCGAAAAAATCGCGAATGCTCGTACATGTGCTGATTCAAACGGTCATAACTTTTGAAAAATCGAAATCATACAGAGGCTTTTTCATAATTTTTCCTATAAAGGTCTAACTTAACGGTTGTGTAGGATAAAGTTGTCAACCAGGTCCCAAATTCCAAAATCTAACGTCTAAATCAAGGTTATTTACGGCCATCGGCCGATGGCGATTTCTGGTGGTCAGAATATGCTAAGATTCGCCTTTTCAAATATATTGAGAGGGCAAATTCTAACTTTCTTGGCAAACTAGAAAGGTTTTTTAGCAATCTGATATAAATTCTGTGGCTTAACAATGCAAATAAAATATTTTACAATGTTACAAAATATGCCTATTTCTAAATTTTCGAGACGTTGCGACGGTCCCTACGGACTGGGAAATAATTATGGCCCCTAATGCAGTCAGAAAAGTATTTCGTATCAAACCAAGTCTAATTTAGTTCTTTCCTAGGAAAAGTCTTTCTGTTGACAGAGTTTCAGGCAAAATTATTTTTGACGCAAAATTGACCGGGTGGAAGTAAGAGAGGCAGCCTCTTCTAATGCAAAATGTCAGCCTGTTAGTTCTTTTGAAAATCACTAGATTCTTATACGCAGGATTTTACTCTATAATAACCATGCAAGGAAGTGTATAATAATTATGCTTCACCTTTCCATAATCCTATCCTTGTTACATTGTTTGAGATTCTGTTGGCTTTAGATCTTGATAGAAAACATTAAGATAATGCTTTAGCACTGGAAAGCTGATAATGTATTAATGAACAAAATAAGTTCAAAATATTCATTGATGGTTTGTCATTGCAGAAACATTTTGCTACATTAAAATGGCCCAGAAGGCTCACAATTCAGCTGTGATTTTTCATACAGTTCAGCTGTGATTTTTCATACAGTTCAGGTGTGATTTTTCATGCAGTTCAGGTGTGATTTTTCAGAAAGTCCAGTTGCGATTTTTTCATACAATTCAGTTGTGATTTTTCAGACAGTTCAGTTGTGATTTTTCAGACAGTTCAATTGTGATTTTTTGCACAGTTCAGTTGTAATATTCTGGCAAGAAGAAAAAGACTGGGATCTTCATATGGGCTTGTTAGTGTTCCTCGTGTTCGTCTTCATAGTGCATTAAAAGGGATGCCGTTACTAGATAAGCTGTGCGAGACGAACTTAGGCGTCACAATCAGACCCAAAATGTAGAATCTACTCCTGGCACAAGCAGTAATCCACAAACTGAACGTATAGAAAGGCGTTTAGCTGGGTCACTCAATCGAATAAGAAAGCCAAAAGGCAGGAGGAAGAAAATCCTTGACAAAAAAAGTGGAATCCAAGTGCGGTGGATTCATTTTGATGGTGAGTCAAAAGTATTTGTTCCAGTACGTCGGAGAAAGAGGATTGCCATTGCGCGAGCCTGCGAGTCTGAGCCTTTTTTGACAAGCCGGAGCCATTTTTTGCGAGCCCAAAAAGTTCTCGCCGAAAACATCCAAATATGGACATAATGCCTTTTTATGGTCTTAATTACATGCGGTCTATATGTGTTCTGTAAAGTGCAAACATGGCGAAATCTTCTCTCCTGAATGTAAAGTTTTGTTTTCATTTAATTTGTTCCACTTACTGATTTGTTTTTCGTTAAAATTACGCAGATGTTTAATTACTAATACTGTTTAATTACTAATACTGTTTACTCATTTTGCTTTGAAATTATTAGGTTTGGGAGGATTTAATACTAACGACAGCAGGGTGAGTTTTTTTCTGACTTGTGAAGATGAGTTGTGATTTATTTCGATCTTTCCCGTTTTTTGCCTCGCTCAGTGCGGCAGTTATTTTTAAGGTTGATATTTCATCGCTTACAGTGGTTAAATTCAGTATTTCACACAATTAATTGTAAACAAAATGAAATGATAGCATGCAAAGTATCTTCCTGCTGTCTGGTTTCGTTGCCGCTGAATTAAATCACTTTTAAAGAATCAAAAAGTCCAAAAGTTTTTTAAGTTATCTTTAGCACAAGGTAGTGGTCAAGGTGGTGCATTAGACTGTTCTGGCTTTTAAGGGAAGCAGTTTTGCCCTGTTTTACAGAGATACCGACGAAAATTATATTCTTACTTGTACACAGTCATAAGGAAATTGAGTCTTACACTCCACCTGCAAGTGGAGTGCGATCATAGCATGCGTTAAGACGTTTTAATTGTTAATTTAACAACAAAAATTAAAGCACCCTACATTTTCCAAAAACTCTCAATAAATTAATGCCCATCCAATCAAACTTTGGGAGAGTTTAGTATGACTTTTATTGAATTTCACTTTACAACTAGATTAATTCAACTTACCCTTTATTTCATTTAGGAATCGTCTTTCATTGACTTAAGAGAGAGACCCTCTTGAGAAAGGCAGTAGCAAGGTAGGTCATATCTAATGTTTAAGTTATTCTAAATTGGGTGTTATGATCCCTATGTATGAATGTGTATAAACAAGATATGTATAATTTGCACTGGCTCTCATACCTTTAACACCTCAGTCTTATTGATTTAAAAATTGCTTCTTAAAATCAATTAATTTTCCTGACCTCTTCCATTTCTGGAAACATGAACATTATCAAGGTGACATAGGCTTTGGTTTTTGCTTACTTTTAAAATCTAATTAAATTGCATTTATTTTATGACAATTATTTTTCTTATTACACTCTAAAATTCACAGACTGAATTATTTTGGGAGTGCAGGAAGTGCACACTCATAAATGTGGAATTATCAGATGTTTGCATTGTTTCTGGGTCATCAAAGCCACATAAGGCACCCATTAAGATTGATATCAGTTATTTGCCTCAAAGTCCACACAAGAGGAGGATACAAAGAAATGTGTTTCAAATGATCTCAATATAGTTTACTCTAGATAGTAGTCAGTGCTCAAAATATATTTGAGGTAATAAAACCTTTTTCTAGGGAATTTGTGACAGTCATGCTCCAGCATGTCCTATGTCTCCCCTATTACAGAAATGCCCCGTTCAAAAGCTCGGACAACATGGCGGACGCATTATTACGAGCTCTATTTTTCATCGTATTTATACACCGCTTCTGGACTCAGCAATGGCAAGTAATAGAGGATCGTTCATCTAACTTAGATTACAGAGGATACAACGAAGTCTCTGAGACGAATTCTTCGCTCAGGCAGCAATTTCGAGCTCACTTCTTTACACCAGGTGGAATTACATCATGGCCTATCCTCAAAAGGAAATTCGGCTTTCGCCGTCTAGGCTACTACCCCAACAGCTCATCCAGTTTCAATCCAGTCAGGTCACTTCTCTTAAGAGCTGGAGACGTAGAACGAAACCCGGGAGATAAGCGTGTATGCTCGACATGCCAAAGAGCGATTGCAGTGAAACACCGCTCACTTATGT
>CALNXJ010000020.1:1370000-1397500 GCA_942486045.1 Pocillopora meandrina | reverse complement strand
ATTTACTATGTGAATATAGCTTTTCTTTTAACATTTTGTTTATTTTTATCCTAGAAACGACTCAGACCACAGCAGAATTAATTGTAATGGTGGCTCTAGGAAAACCATCCATAAAAAAAGTGAAGATGGTCAATTACGAACGATGGAAAAGATCTTCAATCTTAGCCTTTTATGAGGCAAGGACAAGATGAACCATATCAGAGTGATTGCAAATTCAATCCGCAATGAGGGCCACATCACCATACGTGAATCTGAGGAGGAAGATCAGGGATCAGTGACTCATGGTAATGTTAAAGTAGTCAAGGAGATTATCATGGAAGAATCTGTAGTTAAGGACTCTTAAGAGGACATCAAAAATCAAACAAAAATGAAACTTTTATGGCAAGGGTCAAAAATTCAAATTGTCTCAATTTTTGCACACAAGTAGACCCTAGGTTTGCCTAACCGTTCGAACGGGTGAATAAATTATTTGAACGGTTTGGTCAGCCGTTCGAACGGATGAGTAAAAATTTCGAACGGACAGGCAAACCGTTCGAACGGGTGAATAAATTATTTGAACAGTTTGATTAGCCGTTCGAACAGTTTGATTAGCCGTTCGAACGGTTTGCTTAGCCGTTCGAACGGATGAGTAAACGGATAATGTCGAACGGACTGGCAAGCCGTTCGAACGAATGAAAATATTATCAATCCGCACGATTGTTTGTGCGATTGGTTTACCAATCTTATGGTTAAATAAATTGCTTAAACGGTTTTCGAAACCATTCCGAGCGCATGGCTTGATCATGGAACGGGCAATGTTGCTATGTATTGTTTTCATTTCATCTGTCGTTGTTGTCAATTTCAAGGCCTTTATTCTCACGATCGAAAATGGAGACTAATTCAATTTATCATCGAAATAATGTTATAAAGAAAAATTATTGCTTTTCTGATAGATCAAAAACCGTGGGGCGCTTTGAGCTTGATTTCGATTAACCCAAACTACTGAGATATGAACTCCATACGAACGAGGAAAGTAAAACCAAAGCTTAAACATGTTTGAAGTTGTTTTGTTAAACAAAGTTTATTTTTTTCTTCGTAGAAACTACTTAACCAATTTTTTTACGTAAATGTAGCACATCAGTAATGTAAGTTAGCAAGTACATGAATCCTATGGAGAAGTAAGTTTTTCAGCTCTCTGTTTATGATTTTCATTCAAGTGGTGATGTGAATTGATGTTGCGTGACATTGACCTCGCAGTAAAAAAAAATGGTAATGAAGTTAATTTGCCCGGACTCTCAATAACTTGCTAACCCGACTTGGTATTAATTTTGCCTTTAATGGCCCGCCAAATCTTCTCCTTTTTTTCTGACGGCTCCACGGGAAACTTTGCAAATACTAGTGCTTTTAAACTGTTCAGTTTGTTCCTATCCAAGCACTGTTTTCCATGGGTTTCGTCTGTGTTACTAGTACTAAGCTCTTGTTTTGTGAAGAAGAACTGCAGAAGTTTGAGAGCGCAAAGGTGCCTTTGCTTTTCCATTTTCAACATTGCCTCTACTTCCTTCACTTTGCTTGGGGTCAAGCAGGTGCGGATGATTTCTTCGCCTACAGCCACTTCACTAATGTTCATTGCTAACGGAGTGGCTGGTGTTACTGAATCAGCTGGTGTCGGAGCTGGTGTAGCTGGGCAAGATAAAGGAGTGGCAACCTCATCAGTGAGGTTCGCGAAGGCATGTATATCAATCGTTGAGAGATCGTTAGGACGGTCATCTGGCAGCTGATACTGATCCGTCGCACTGCTTGTTGGTCTAATTTTTCTTGGGGGATCATTTGCTATTTCACACATCAGTTAAGTAGTCATAAAAAGGCGAATTATTAAAATTCAAATTACAAAATTCGTGGGCACGGGGTTTACATTAATTCAGTCAGTTATAATTATTATTTTTTTAGCACTGTAGCAGCTCCGCGCGATAATGTACGTGTAGTTATTTTGATAAAAAATCTGATATTATTTTAAAATTAGTATTTTAAAACTCTTGTTAACTTGCGTTGTAAATTCTTCTCAGTAAATCATCCTTCGTAATGACTGAAGAAAGTCAAACCAATCACCTTCGTGACATGTACAGCAAATAACTTTTACTACAAAACCTACCATACTTTCTAAAGTTTCTAGACGCCGCTCTATTCTTGACATCGTAATGCTCATTTTATCATCCAGTGCACCAATAGCATCTTCTATCCTCTCCATTACCTGTAGGTGAGATATACAGAAGTACTAATAATTTATTTTATTTATTTCGCCAACGGGAGCAAGAAATCAGTTTCATCACGTTTTTAAGCCACGCTCGGGCTTTAGTGAAATACTCTGGAGATACTAAGAGCGGGGCTAAGTAAGTAAGGGTAATGTTATTTTGAAGGGGAGCGTCATTTATTGTATTGCTACAAAGAGAAACTATTACACTCACCTTTGCAAGATCTTCGTTTCGGTTTTCCATTGCCATTGCATTGGTCTTGCGGACAGCCTCCAAATCATTCTTCAAGACATCTCACTCCTTGTTTTTAGCGAGCAGTTAACGAACAGATTTCGACCGCTTGACCATTCATTTTCTCTTTTGTCCTCTCTGCTTCTCGATCAGTGGCCCACCTCATTTCCCTCTGCTGCTGTTCTGCCAGGAAGGATATATACGGATCCAGCGCGATGTTAGATGATTCGGCCTTCTTTTTATATGTAGAAACAGTAACAAAGACAGCAATAAGTGCGTGCTTCGAAAAGGCACCGGGTTTTGATTTGCCTTTTCTCTGGGTGTCTCTTCTACGCAATCGCCTTCAATGTCAGTGGAAGACTCCAAGGCATCCGGCAGACTTCTCTTACACCATTCTATATCTTTGATAGTGAGGAAGTCTTCGTCATCTGCAAATAAACCAAGGCATTGTTCACGAACGTGCAATATAACTGGTAAAAAGTATTCAGTTCTCGACAGAACAACACAGAAAACGTAGAAGTTGAACTTTCCACTATATGCCAGAATTTCGGCGTGCACCTTTTTTCCCTGCCAGTTAACAGTTACGTTACTGCTTTCGCATAAGGCATTCTTGTTTGACCCGACAATTCATCGGGTAAGCGTAATACCAGTCACCCTTTCCTCGGGGAAGAAAAATAATGCTCTGGAAAGTCGTTTGTTTGTTTGTTTACAAATTTGACGTAAGGTAAGTGCCATGATTCGATTTTCCAGTTATTGCAATAAACAAGATCGCAGTGTCAACAGAATTAGCGGTGCTGAGCTCTTTTTTTTCGAAATCCTCGCGTTTTCATAGGAGGATGGATATGGGTTATTATTCATTTTGCATATGAAAACGTTTTATGTTAGAGTCTCCCATTAGAGTGATGAATTTGACTTGTGACAAAATCTTCCCCTTTTGCTAATTTCAGTTTCGCAATCAAAGTCTATCGAAAAGTCAAAAGGTGTGGTTTTTTTTTTCAAGGGCATTTTGAGAATAACGCTTTAAACATTTGTGAAGCGGTAAAAATTGCGTTTAGTAAAGGAATGTATACCCGGTCTCATTTGTTACGCTTTGATTTTATTCTCGTGCACCAAAAGAGCTGACCCTTAGTTAGCGAAGGTTTGTTATCTACAGTCTAATTTTCCACACACCTTGAGACACTTGTGTAGTGAAATGGTGCGACTTTTAAGCACCTGCTAGCACTTAATGATCATTGTCATTTATGTAAAGGATTCTTTAACATGCCTACCGATAATGTAATTTCAGTGAAAAGACAAATGGCATTCAACCTAAATCACTATCCAGCAGATAAGCGACAGCTAAGAGGAAGGAGCAACGATATCTTCCGTTCCTGGCTTGCAAAATTGTCTAATCTCACGGTAGAGATAAAGTTTTTGTTCTTCACTTAGTACATCTGGGTTAATCACTGGAGAAGTAGTGGTAGAGGGAGGGAGAACGGATTGATCTTTCACCCACATGAAAGAATGTTCAGGGCTGGTCGAAAATTCTTTATAATAAACCATTCCAGGGGTTTGCTCCGAGAACCGGAAATGATGGTACTTCTTAATGTTCGGTAATTTCATGAAGTACCGGCCAAGGAATGAAGCTCAGTCATAAACAGGTGCGACGATTCTGCCATTGTGCGTTCCAACGAGCTGTGCCTTGTTTTGGCCACTGTTACTGGAGGTATCGACCAATCTGGCGAACTCGTACAATGACGAGACATGAGTTACTTTGTAAGCTTCCTTAAACAAGGCAAAGCACCGATCAGGGCCAAACTTAGTGTTCCGCTATAAGAAATGAGCTCTGTAAGCCAGGTACCAGAGAAAATAATTGTTTTTGTTTTGGCCGGCGCAGTTGTCAGCATGAAGACGTGCATGCTGTTCTCCCAATCCATAGTGTTTAAAATAATAATCCACATAGCTGACGGTTGCGTTTGCTCCTTTTCCCATAAAAACTGCTTCGTCAATTGGAAAGTTAACTTAGCGAGGAATCCCTTCACACATAACGCCAAAAATTCCACATTTTCTCGGAGTTTTAAAATAAATCGGTCCGGGTCGCATAGGATTACTTGGAAAATGTATTTGTCGTGCGAAGTCAAATGAGTAATGTATAGTTACATTTAAAGAACGAGGCCCTCGGGTTTCACAGTTTAGTAAAGTGTCAGTATCAAGTGTTTGAAGAAATGATTTGCAGTCGTTACATGAATTTCTGTAGTATTCTCTTTCTGTTTGTGCAGTGCTCAAGTGTTCCTGGTGAGCCTTTACATACTCTGATTTTGCTTCATATGAGAGGTTAGCAGCTTGCTCTTGCTGTCTCAAGAGATTTTTCGGACATTGCATTCCCTGGCACTCGTTTGGTGTTCCGTGAATTCTTGGAAAAATTCCATGCTCTTGATAATGTTCTTTTAATCTTCGAAATCTTGAATAACCAATTTCGTATAAGTGTAAGAACATCTCCTTGCAGATGGGGCTCGTTTGGTAAATAAAACTGCATCGAGGACTCCTGCTTCGCTTGTCACCAACTTTCTCTGTTTTTGCGAAGACCTGGATATTTGCCAGGATTACAAGGTCAAGTTCGCTCCTCGAAAGTTCAAGGCAGTTATTCAAATTATAAAGAACAGTCTCCTCTGAAAATTATTCGGAACATGGGCTACCTTTTAAACCAAGAGCACAACCGCAAGTTTCCCGCATGAATTTCTTTACCTTTAGTAAGATCTCGTTGGAGTTAACCACATCAAGCTCGGCTATCTTTGAGAGTGAATCGTCTTGTTCAGTGTTACAGGAATTTTAGTAAAACAACATTGATTGTCCTAACAACAGTTGCTATGGCAAAAGGCTGATGGCATTATTGTAGCACTACTCTCGAAAGTATGGTCGTGGGATTGATCGGGAGTGAATAGTTCTCACCGTTTTTCTCCGCCAATTAGAGCAATTTTCTTATTCAGTGAAGGTTTTTACGACTTAGAAATGACGTTTTTGCAACTGTTTGCCAATTTAGTACATAAAGTTCATAGCCATTGTCTGAAAGTACTCATGAAAGGTGGTTGTCATCGTGGTTTTATATGACAGCTGAGTTAATCGTTTGTCTCACGATTTAGTCACATAGATGTGGATCGTGACGTTTCGACCGCTACACTGAATATCTGTAGAGAAACTACAAGTGCAATTATTTTCTCATTTCCAACAGATGAACAGAACGGAAGTGAAACCGGGGGGAGCTGCAGTTGGTGAAAGCACTGTTACAAATGCTTTGTATGAAGCACTGATCAGATATCTGAATAGTGTTACAGGGAAAAATCCAGATGATGTGAAAGTTGTCAAATTAGCCCCTACTGGTAAAGCAGCATTCAACATAAAAAGGAATACATTACACGCTGCCTTTAAGATACCTGCCAATAGAGTCATATTCATTGATGAAATATCTTTGGTAGGAAATGGCATGTTCAACTTTTTGAATTTAAGATTACAACAAATAATGGGAAATAAAGAGCCATTTGGTGGAATAAGCTTTATAACTGTTGGTGATCTTTTCCAGTTAAAACCAGTTTTTGATAAGTGGATCTTTGAAAATTCTCGAATTGGATATGATGCTTTAGCAGGTAACATTTGGGCAGAATACTTCACTATTTTTGAATTAACAGAAATAATGAGACAAAAAGATGACAAAGAATTTTCTGAGCTGCTCAATCATTTGAGAGAGGGAAAGAACTCTAAAGATGATATAGCTCTTCTAAAACAAAGATTTCTGAATGTAAGACCTGAAGAAGATAATTACCCCTTTAACATAACACATTTATTTACTACAAATGTACCAGTGCATGCTCACAACAACGCCCTGTATACTTTTTCTAAAAATGATAAGGGTGAAGTCAAGGCTGTTGACATTATAGTTGGGGATATATGGGATGACCTGAGGAAACATATAAAAAACAAAATTCCAGATGATCCAACAAAGACAATGGGTTTATATTCAGTAGTGCCAGTAGCAACTGCAGCAAAATATGACCTGACAACGAATATTGATGTGACTGATGGGTTCACTAATGGTGCAGAATGTGTTATACAAAACATAGACTACAGAGTTGAAAACTCAAATAGACCAAGTATTTTTTGGGTATCATTCCCAAATTGTGACATAGGCAGAAAGCAGCGGAGAGAAAATATGCATTTGTACAAAACCAACAGTAAAGACTGGACACCAATTTTGAAGTGACAAGACAATTTCGAATCAATAAAAAAGCTCGTGTACATTCTTCGACGACAATTTCCATTTAGACCTGCTGCTGCCAAGACAATTCATCGTTGTCAAGGTGACAAAGCAGTCGTTGATTTTCCAGTGTCAGCAGGGGAGCACATGCATTATGTTGGTTTGAGCGGACTAAGAAGTAGCTCTGCATAGCACATTCTTAATTTGAATGAAAACAAAATCAAGGTTAGTGAGAAAGTTAAAAATGAAATGAGCAGACTGAGGACAGAAGCTACCCTTGTGCCATTAGCAGTAGGTTCTTAGTGATCCAATTCCAAATGTTCATGTGATCGGTATCTCCCGCTCTAAAACGTATGTAAAATTGTCAAACTTGATTGATGCCCTAAATCACCTTCATAGCTCAAAATTAACATACTGCAGCATTCCTGTGGTGCTCCTAGGTGATTTCAATGTGAATCTAATGGAACAGACTACAGAACAAAAAGCTCTTACAAAATGTTTAATCGAAGAAAGAGGGTATACACAGTTGATTAACCAGTATACTACAGACTACCATACTCTGATAGATCACATTTATACAAATATACCACATCTTGTAAAATCTGCAGGTACACTTATATCTCTCTATAAGGCTAATTGCTACACTAGCTGTCTAACCAGCAGTTTAATAAAAAATTATTTAAACTTACTAATACTTGCTAATTGCTACACTAGCTCTGACCAGCCGTTTAATGAAAAATTATTTAAACTCACTAGTGCTTAGATTTTTTGACTGTGTTAATGATGTCAACAAAGAAAAAATAGCCTTCAGACATTCATTTTGACTAATCATAGTTATGAGTCAGTACAAATCAATAATATCTTCAAAATTCATTTCAGAACTGTTATTTTCTGTGTAATGAGCACATTTCTTTCTTCCTCTATTTAATGGAGGTCCACTTGAAGTAAGTCCTTTTTTTTCATTATGCTCCTTTGTGGCAGACAGCCTTCTCGATGCAATGTTAAGGGTAAATTTTTAAATATTATTCAGTCATTTGAAAATGGATATCTTTTTTCTATAATTTTCAGGTTTTTTTTTTGGCCAACACATCACCGAGGGTGTTGAAGAGTTTTATCAAATATAAAACAGTACACCTTGGCACAGTGTACAGTATCTGGTGGAAGATCACACAAAATCTACAATCTTGTAAGTCACAAGCCTACATTTTTTCATCAGTTAGTCATTTAGGACAGATATATATATGCATAAACAAAGACAGAGTTCTGCAAATGAGCATTAAAGGTTTAGATACAAAATACTCTATAATTATGTATTTATTCAACTTGCATAATCCTTTGAAAAATTATCACTGATACTCTTTTGTAACATTGATTTTACAAAGCCAAATATTTTGATGTAATTTTTTCATTCATTGGTAAACTTCAGGGGTATAAAAATTAAAAATTGAATGTCTTTTATTACATGCATAACAATCAATATTTATTGAATAATGAATGAAACATTCAAACATTGTGTTAACTCAGTATTTGAGCTGTACATCTATTTGCTTGTTTCCAGAAGATACCCTTATCACACCCTCCCCCGCTCCTTACCCATGGAAGATCATTGTAAATTGTAATGCAGAGGGGGTTCTCAAAACCCACATAGGAAAGTTTCAAGTTAACCTAGGATATGTGGGGGGGAAGGTGAGTTCAAACCAAAAAAACCTCCTATTGGAGGAGCATGAATATTTTTGGAACAACACATAAATTATCATAAAATATCCAACTCAGTCTTTTAATTATCTAGTCAGGTTGCATTAACCTGGTTGCTTCCCAATAGCAAGGGGAGATATTGAATTACAGTGTAGTGTGACAGGGAAGAAGCTGGCTGGTTACAACAGATTTGACCATATCCACATTGAATGCAAACAAAAGGTAATTGTCGAAATATTTGGCACTTATTTTTTTTAAATTACATGTTTTTGCTGTCTTTTTCAATGAGGTCTCATGTTATAGATACAAAATGTTCATTTACTGTTAAAACACAACCACACCGTAATATTTCGCAACCAGTTTTGAGCAAAATTGGAAATTATAACCCCCTTAGATTCCTTCAACCTGGCAAAGAGCTTGATATTTCAATGGATCGAAATTATCCAATAGCAAATAAGACGACAATCACCCAATAGGCTACTTGGAAAAAGGACCAATCCCATTACGAGTAAATGTCAACATGTTTACCAATTGAAAGAAAAACAAGTTGAAGTGTTTGATAGGTAGTGTAGCAAGAACGCGATGTTGGCGAAGAAACAGAGGAGTTGCAATAACTAGAAAGAGCACGTGAATTATTCAAAGGAGAAAGGTGATCAATTGGACGATGTCGAAAAAACTGCTGTTCCTACATTCACTAGAAAGAAAAATCAGCCTCGAAATGACTTTCCTGTCGCATTAGTGACTAGTCCAAAACAAATGTCAGTTGAAGGTTTCCAAACTGCAAGTAGTCTTTGTGGAAGCTCACCACAGAAACGTCTAAAAATTGACTTGAATTGACTTGAATTGAACTCCACCAGGTCATCTGATAGCATATGTTCACGAGGTGACACCATTGAAACGAAATCGCTCGGATATGTTAGATTACTTTAATCTCACACTTCAGTGTTCATCTGCCAACTATCGTGGTATTTGCTTCTCTCGCGCCAAACGAAAGCTCTTTGTGGAAAGACGGTGAAACCATCTTTGTGAATGATATGACTAAAGTGTCCTCACCAAATAGTTCGGAGTACAACTTCCAATATTGAGATATCGACTACCCTGTCTTTGATTCCCTGACAGTGGTCGTGGAGAATGCTGTAGATATGGAGCAAATTAGCTGTTGCGCAAAAGTCGTCTTCAAAGGAAATCAAGTGGAAGGTACTGGAGCGTCTAAGTTAAAGAGGGTTGATTGTTATATCGCTGATGAAACGTGCCTTTTGAAATTAACCCCGTGGGAAGGATACATCGACATGGTATCCGTTGGAGAAGTTTTCGCATTCAAACATCTCAGAATACGGGAGAGCGACGGCGAAGAAAACGGACGAATTCTCAATACTACCTTACACCCTATCCAAACTGTCATAACACAGGCGGAGAATTTAAGCGAGGAACGAAAATGTGCTTTCAATGACGTTGCATTGCTAATAGCTGATGGTGAAAACCATCAATATATGGAACTGAACATTGATAACATTGATAACATCGATTCCATCAACGAACTTTCGCATTTTAAACAATGCCCTAAGTGTCAGAAAAAAATTCAGCAAGATAATTCAAGTCTTATCACAAAATGTGATCATTGCGGTTTATTTCAAAACGGTTTAAAAAATTCTGACGTTTCAGTGGTACTTTCAGAAGCTCCTCTTGCAAAATTGTCACATAAATTAAGTTTCTTGTCTAAATTAAGAAAGGAAGCAGTCACAAAACTGAAATGTTTAGCTGCTATATGGTGATCAAAGATGTATTGAGAAAAACAATGGCTCGGTTGAAAGAGTTCGTCACAATGTCATCTTGGGAAAGTAACTTGTGTTAGAAAATTTTCGTTTCTGAACATATCGAACATGTTGACTTAGCGTTCTTATGATTAGGGTTGGGAATGAGATACTTTGTAGTCACCCTCAACCCAAAGATGCTATTCTTCATTCAACGTTGATTTTAGGTTCTTGATGGAAGTTTTAGATCAGTTGGGTTAACAACATATAACGTTTGAATTTAATAAACTATAACAGGATGTTGTGTTTGTAGGAACTTTCTGTTTATTGTGAATAATAGTAACTTGATCAATCATCAATTTTCTGCAGAAATTGTCAAATGTCTAACAAACAAGGACAAAAAAACTTCATATTCAATTTCACGAAGTTTTCTTTGATATTCCCGCCAAATTATCGATTGTCAGTTTCAATGCCACAAACCGAAAGCGAAAAACGACTTGTAATGCGTTTCCCAAATTCCACACAAAAGCGAAAAACGAAAAAGAAAGTTAATATCCGTTTTTTCTGAGAGTTGATCGGTTTTTTTTTAAAGAGCTATAGAAAACAGAGAAGCGGAGAGCATAAAGTGAATTTGAATTCCGTTTCCTTCCTAGCGGAGAAAATTGAAAAACGAAATTGAAAGTCTGATTTCGGCTTTTTACAGCGTAAAGAAAAACGAAAATAAAACTTGAATTTCATTTTCCTACGCAATCACAGTTAATTGAGGAGACTCGAAAATCGGTTGGCACTAGGGAACATGGATTCTATAGCCACTCGGAAAATGATATACAGTACGGCGAAAATCTGTGGATTGGTAACGCCCTATGCACACTTGAAACACCTCATTCTCCTCGTTTCTTCCAAAAAAATGACTGCCTTAGAAGAAAAATCAATCCTGGAGGTAGGACTCCTAAAAAAAATCATTTTTAACCCAGATTTTTCTCTTAGGGGCTTTATACAGTTGTGGTTTTAATGGAAAAGAAGTTTTCTCACGGATTTTGTTTTGCCTAGAAAGCTTTCAAATGACAGTGAACGGCAAGCGCAAGTTTCTACCTCTTTCTCTCTTCAGTCAACTATCACAGGATTTACTCTGTTCATTTTAAAAATTCGCACTTTGTTGAAGGGGTGTTGTTTTAGCCTAAGAACAAATTGGTAGTCTTTCCCAAAATTTAAATAAAATGAGATTGAGTCAGCGATGTCCATGTTTACATACGTCTGACACGGTAATTTTATTTTGACAATATTGTCATGTGAGTACCCGTCAAACATCTGAGAATCAAATTATGGACCGCAAATGTGTGGTGCGAACAAACTCATGGGTAAAATGGAATTAGTTCTACTGCTGAATAAGTGACCTTCATTGTTTAGTCATGATACTTTTCAGCGCTATGTTTTCAGGCTTTCATGCTTTCTACTCGATTCATGCGAACTTCAGGGAATAATTTCAATTGTCTCACAAAACATGGAGCTAGTCTCTCTTCTCTTAACATCTCAAGGCGTAAGTACAGCTCGGGTTATGATGGACATGAATAAAGGGGTAAGTTTGGTAAAAAGTTGACGTTTCGAGCGTTAGCATCGGTTTTGAGTGTTAGCGTCAGAAGCAAAGAAACGTAGATAATATGCTTCTGCTTTATTTTTATTGTAAGGGGTTTCTTTTTATGTAACATCTATCCCATGCCTTTAATTTCCTCCTTAACCTGCCTGCAAATAATTAAATTTTTTAATTCAAGTGTGAGAAGATAAAACAGAAGTGTTGTAGAGTTCTCTTTACAGACTGAGGTCAGGTGAGAGTAACAGTAAACTAGTTGATATCATATGCTCCTCCTGAATCTTTAATTTTATTGCCCTAGTCTTTTTCACAAAGCCTCTTTTCTCTGTGTGTGTGCCAGCCAAGGATTAAATCTCAGTGAATAGATATACCATATTTTGGCAGTCTTTTTAACTTCCATCTTTAAGTTTCTTGCATTTACTATTTTAAAATTCATAAATGGCATTCTCTTTTCATCCATGTAAAGAGATATTAGGCATTTCTTAGGCTTAGCTTATACGTCGCGCAACAGTCTAATTTAATTCAGACGAATTTAATTCAAGGTTCCACAAGCAATTAAATTTGATGATAGCGTGACGTCTAAAACGAATTAAATTCGTCTGGTAAATTAAATTCATCGTAGATGTTTTATCCGTCTTGGTAAGACGGATAACATATCGATAATGCATCTTCAGTTTTAACGTTGCGCTGGCGTCGCGTCGAAAGAAATGCATACATCCTCTTAATGTATTTCAATGTATTCAATGCGAGCCCGCAGCGACCCGTGGCAAGCTTTTCAAGTACTCCGCATGCGTAAAAGCTCCTTTGGGCACTTCCCACGCAAGTTTACGTTGTAGTTTATGGCCATGGCGCTTTGGAGAAGGAGTTTGTCATCTTCTTGCAGTAATTGTGAGAGACAAACGAAGTATTCTTGTACAACGTGTGGTAAAAGTGTTTGTGTTCGAGATCGGAATGTTCGAGTCCTGAAGTTAATGAAGAACCTATTGGCTGGCAACCAAATAAACGTGTTGGGTATTGTCTCAAGTGTGCTCCTTGTACAGAAAAACTTGTCAAAGATTGTCAGAGGGAAGTGGATGACAAATACCATGGTCAGAGGGATCTTACAACATGTATTTGCGAAGAAGAAGAGTCAGATTCCATCGAGGAAGGTGAAATGGTGAGTTCTGAATGTGGGAAAAGGAAGAAAAAAAGAATTGGGCAGAGAGCGAATTGGAAAGAAGATCACATCACTGATATGGTAAATATCATTGTTAATAATGACCAGCTAGTCAAGAAACTGATATTCTGCAATACTAAGAAAGCAAGCAACACTGAACCTTATGAGATGGTGTGGAAACGGCTGAATATCGAATACAATAAGACTGCTGGGAGTGATTTTCCTTTCAAAGTGCAACAAATGAAAAATAAATTTAAGACATGCATTAGCATGTGTAAGCAGATCTGCATGACAATGAAAACAGCTTCAGGTATTGAAAGGTTTATTGAAGAACGGGGATATGGTGAATGGTTTGACCTTCTTTATGCACTTGTTAAAACTAGAGATTCATGTCAACGAGAAAATGCATGTGAACCTTCTGCACATACTGGAAATTTAGGCAAGCAAGATACCGACAAGAATGACCAAGAAGTTGATGGTGATGACGATTACTGTGCAAGCACTTCATCTAGCCTTATAGATAGCAGTAAAGAAGTCTCATCCAAGGGTAAATGTTTCTCGGCAAAGAAACCTGCCTCTAAAAGAGCTAAAGCTGAGCAGATGACAAAAACTGTTGAACTACTTCAAGGTACTTTTGAGAATGACCCCACCAAAGAACTTTTGAAAACTTTAAGGGAAGATATGAAGCAATCTAGAGAACAGGAAATGAGGTACTTCCAATTGATGTGTGGCTTACTAACACCCAACAGCAATCCAAACATGCGACCCCATCGTAATTTCCATCCTTATAGCAGTTCTTGTTCTGATGATTTTCATCATCAAAGCCATAATTTGGCGCAACAGTCTGTGTCCAATCCCAGAGCTAGTAGCAGTCGCCTAAGTACCCCATCCTTGGGGTACACACCATTGATGTCATCTGCTCTGAACAATGATGAACAGTCTCTCCTACATCATGTTCAGTCAACTGTGACTTCACAAGGACAATCTGGTGTTTCACAGTTGTACCAATTTTGAAAGAGTCTTGGCATGCTTTCTAATATTTTAAAGTTATTTTGGTATTGCTTTGAAAAGAGCCTTCTACACTTTGGTCTTGAAGTGCCTATAACTCAAATAATCTTTTTCCACCCGCAGAAATCTAGAGATTCCACTGTTATGATGGTTCAAGAAGTGTAGCATTTTGTTTAAATATCGGTTTTTTTTAAAAAGAATCTGCAAATTAAGTCTGTTTTTATCTCAAACACAACCAAGCTGTGAGGGGCATGGATCTATTCTATGTTTCATGACATCACAAACTGATTTGCAATGCAAAATTTCTTTTTTGCGCAGAAAAATACAAATATTTATTTGAGGGAAAAAATTGGGGGAAACAATTTGTGGGGAGGGGGGTGGGGGTGTTGAAGGCACTTTGAGAAGGCATTCTAAAGCAAATATCAACGAGGTGGTGATCATGTCCGACCAGTAAGCTTTGTACCTTTAACTGTCATAATTGATTGAATGAGCTGATAGCCACCTTATAAGGTGTACCTGGCAATGTTCCTGAAGTGGATGCCAATTATGTACAGGTGCAGGCCGCACTATTTACTTTTTGGCAGAAGAGACATTAATAATATTATCTGAGTTCCCATGTAGTTTCTTTGCACTGAGAGTTGATGATACCACCATGGGTAGTTTTGTATGTTTTGATTGTTAAGATATGATCCTAAATACTTCTCTGTTTAATGCTTACTTTGTGGTTATGAGTAGTCAAAACAAAAACTTGTGCAATGGAAGACAAGTACTGCTGGCTCCTCAAGGCTACCCTTTATCTCATTTGGTGACAGTGTAGATACCCTTTCGAAGTTGTTCCCTCGAAAACACGAAGGGAACAGGATAACATCATGTGTACTGAAATGTACATAATGGTTTAAAATCATTCAAATGTTGTGTTTCACTTTGAATCTTTCGTTCATTTTTTATATCCCTTTGTTAATGTGTTTGAAATTATATTACAAAATAGTGTAGTTTGATCGTCCGGGTGAGTGTAGTCCTGAGAAGGACTGTTGTCGGTAGTGGTGACTGACGTTTCAACAACCTGAGAGGAAGTCATCATCAGAGTCAAGTAAAAGGTTGTTGTCAGTCGAATGTACTTAGTCCGGTTTTTGTACACTGATTGGTCAGTTTTGCCGTGATGTTATTGGCTAAAAGACTCAATTGGCGTAGGTCAGTTGTGATTGGTCAGTTTGGATCCGGTAGTGAAGTTAGGTCGCTCTGTTCGGTTCATTCGTAATGTTAATGTCATGGATGAGTCGTTTGTATGGTGCCGGTAGTGGTTGACACCTGTTGAGGGGAGTCTGTTCCAAGTTAGTAAACCAGCTTTCCAGGGTTAGTCGCTGAAAGTAGTTGGTGCTGTAGGTTAGGCATTGTGTAGAGTCCCAGTCAATAGTGTGGTTCATAAGTCGGTGATGTTCAGCAATGTGATTGTTGACATCGCCTTTCCTCGTCGCTCGTTTGTGTTTGGTCAGTCTAGTTGCAAGGTTTCTGCCAGTCTCACCGATGTAGGAGGCGTGGCAGTCGGAGCCATTGATCTTATATACTGCTCCTTGTCTGTTCCTCGGTTCGTCTCTGTCTTTGATGTTAGTCAGTAACTGACGTAGTGTGGTAATAGGTTTGTGAGCGACGCGGATATTGAATGGTTGTAGGATGCGTGAGATGGTCTCAGATATGCCCTTTATGTATGGTATAGTGGCTGTGTTCGTAGGAGTTGCGTTGTCGTTAGCTTTGGTAGTAGTAGTAGTAGTAGTAGTAGTAGTAGGTCTGTGAGTGTTACGTTGGATGAAGTCTTCGTTGTAGTTGTTCTTTGAAAAAACACAGTTAAGGTACTTGTTCTCGTTGGATAAGCTATCTGTCGTATTACACACTAATTGCGCTCGTCGGGTAAGTGTCCTGATAGTGGTGGCTTTGTGTGATGTCAGGTTGTAGGATGACTCGTCTAATAATCTGTCGGTATGTGTCGGTTTCCTGTAAACTGTTGTCCTTAGTGAATTGTCGTCACGGCTTACCAAGCAGTCTAGGAAAGGTAGTTTACCATTTTCTTTGATCTCTCTAGGAAACTGTATGTCAGTGTTTTGTTCGTTAAGGTGGTGATGGAATGCGTCAAAATACGGCAGTGAAAGTATCGTCAACGTAGCATAAACAGAGTGGTATCGTCTGTCGGCAGTTCGAAAGGGTGCTTTCCTCAATGTTCTGCATCACAATTTCTGCTACAACAACAGAAACTAGAGACCCCGGCCCATAGCTGTACCGTGTAACTGTTTGTAGTGTTTGCTGCTGTACTGAAAGTAAGTTGATGTCAGGCAAAGGATTAGTAAGTCCATAATGTCCTCTGTCGGTAGCGGTAGAGGGTCTGTAGATTCTAGTATAGCATTCTCAGTACATTTTAGTGCCAGTTGAAGTGGAATACTTGTAAAAAGCGATTTCACATCAAACGACACTAGTTTGTAGTCGTCAAGTATCTGTACAGTCTTAGTGGCGTTAATGAAGTCCTCTTTGGATTGTAGTCTGGATTTATCAGTGAGCGGTTGTAGTATTGTCGTTAGGTACTTGAACAGTTGGTCTGTCGGAGAACCACAGAAGGAAACAATAGGTCGCATTGGGAAACCAGTAGTGTATATTACAAAAGTTGGAAAACAAAGGAAAATAATATGATGAAAGAATCAATACATTTCTTTAAAGAAGGAAATAACAACTGAATTACAATATTGCAATTCTCATCATAACAGTGTTCATCTCATGGTCCTGTATGTAATGTCTGAAAAATATACAGTGATTCAGCGTAATGTCATATATTAATAGTATTCCTTGATCCAATGACTATCATTGCTTGCTTGAACATGAACTCGAGACCTGTGCATATCTAACTTGCATTTAAAATAGGTCGCTTAAAGCATTGATGAGAAGTAACGCAACAAACGTATCAGGAATGTCATGACATTCAATACCTTTGGTCAGATTTGATTCATTTTCTGTTATGTGTACTAAAAAGAAATGTAATAGAGAAGTAGGCACGTTTTACTTCTAATACCGATTTGCAGGGCTAGTACATGTACTGCCTCAGTTGAAATTAAGACAGTTCCACAAAATATTAATTTCTATCCCCGTGGATTGAGAGCGTAGAACTCACGTTCTGGAGTGAAGGCAAATAGCAGGTTCTTGAAGTACGTGCTAAAGTTTAAGACGGTTGCTGGAGTTAGCGGGAGTTTGAGGTCTAACAAAAAACTTCACAGGGCGTTGAATATTTTATGGAACAACACACTGTTGCTTTTATGAAGTTTAAAAGAAATGTGAAGTGATTTATCTGTTACAATCTCTGGAAAAGTTTGAAAATAACATGGATGACAAATAAATTGTCTTAATCACGTCTACATTTCCAGTTCACTTGCTTCTTTTTCCTACCACATTTTCCTGGTCAGAGCCTCCCTTATTGCTCCAGCTTTGTGATATGAATCCTTTCTCTTTGGGCAGCTGCGCATCTGCAAAAGATCTCGTATTTCTTCTCTGGACCTTTTCTTTGGTGTAAAAGGATCAATTGAAAAATCTAGTTAGGCAGGAAGGCTGCCCTCTGTAGCAATGCAGATGTTGAGAAGTACAATAGACGCGAGAGCAGCCAGTTTCACCGAATCTGGTCTACATTCCAAATACTCCTCAAAATTAACCTTAACGTATTCCTTGATATGCGAAAGGCTTTCTTAAATCTTCCTTCATCATAGGACGCCCAGACCAATTCCCACCAAAAAAAATTGAAATTTTTCGTGACTTTAGTTTCCTCGACCAAAACAAACTTATTTTCACCATGGATATAAATAACATCTCTTTACACTGTCATTCCCAATGACAAAGGTCTCCGGGCCCTCAATCATTTTTTCGATCAACGCATTGTTAAGGAACCTAGTTCTGAAACACTACTCTGTCTGGCCGAACTAGTACTCACACTCAATTGCTTTTCATTCGGTGGTAACTACTACAAACAAACTAATGGCGTGGCCATGGGTACTAAAATGGGATCCAGCTACGCCAATCTTTTTGTAGGTTTTATCAAACATCAACTTTTTGGCCAATACCACGGCCCAAAACCTGAACTCTACGGCCGCTACACTAACGATTGCATCGGTGCTACCTCCTCTACCAAAGAGGAGCTCACTCAATTTATAACCGCCGTCAATTCCTTCCATTCAGCTCTTAAATATACCTGGGAAATTTCTGACACTTCTTTAGCTTTTCTAGACGTCAAAATTTCAATTGAAAGCAACGGTTTATGTACTAGTGTTTACTACAAACCTACAGATTCACATAGTTACTTGTTGTAATCATCTTCACATCCATCACACGTCAAGAACTCCATACTTTTTTCATAGTTTCTCAGACTTCGTCGTTTATGTAGTGGCGACTCTGATTTTTCCGAAAAATCAGAGACAATGTGCCAGTTTTTCGATAAACGTGGCTGTCCCGTTTCTGTCGTTCAAGCGGGCCACCACCGTTCCCAACAAATCGATCGACAGTCAGCACTACAAACGCTTGAGAAGGAAAACACTGACCGCATTCCACTTACTCTTACATTTCACCCTCACAACCACGCAGTTAAATCTATCATTCTTAAACATTTTAAATTACTCCAAAACGATTCAGAGACTAGCACTATCTTTTCGCGACCCCCACTTATTTCATTCAAACGTGACAAAAACATAGGCAACTTTTTAGTCAGGAGTTCATTTCAAACCAATGACGAATCTGGAACTTTTAAATGCGCTCGCTCACGATGCAAAACTTGTCCTTTCATTCATAACGTAAAGAAAATATTGGGACCCAAGAGATCCATTGAGATCATTGATCACTACGTGTACCTCCGCCAATGGATAAAATCACACCACGATTTATGTCGACAGAACGACGAATGTAATGGAATTAAACTCGTTTGAATTAAATTCAACTGTAGTGGGACGTATAAACTAGGCCTTAAACTAAAATCTGAATCATGGAGTCGACTTAATTTCAATGAGTTTGAAACTTCATAGTAACTTAACTGGAGTATGTTACATTTATTTGCTGTCTTTCTGGTACGTATGATTTCATAACCCTTTAACTTTCAAGATTTCATTTGTAATTCTCTTTACTGTCTGCCATGCAATTTATGTGATGTTAGGTAGAAGAATTTGGACTTGGATCAACCAACTATCCCCTAACTTATATTTTTCTTTATTCTCATTACTCATCTGCTTGAAATTTTACTGATAGTGTAAGAAGAAATTCTGTCTAGGTCACTAGGGTCACTAGTGGGACTAAAACAGTTAAAATGGGGGATTTCACTATATTGTAATTATAAAAATTTTCTTTTGCTTTCAAATGTAACGAGTGTAAAAAATGTGATGAGAATCTGATGTTATGAAACATTGGAAAAACCTGTTGCTGGCAGCTTATGTCTTTAATGTTTAAATGTTCATGGGGAATGCTTTTCTTTAAAAGCAAGGATACAGAAGTTTTCAAAGCTAATAGAAATAAGCTGTTTGCAATTAATGAAAAGAAAACTGACAATCATACCTTAATGCTTGACATGCTTCACTCAAACATGTCATTTGTGTGTACCTACCGTTGTAGAAGTGTCTTTCATGAAAAATACTTTTTGGTGTGGCTGTTGTTCTTTGTTAACCTTTATAGCCAAAAAAGCTGGTGAAGGCACTGAAATTCAATTTATATGTACACAAGGCACCCTCCGAGGTGGAAGAGTAGAAGACCATAGACTGATGTTTACTAGGCAGTTACACTCACCACAATTTTATATTCAAGCAATACTCTACATATATAAAACTGATTACATGATGTCTTTAACCCTTTGCACCCTAACATCAGTATGCATATTCTCCTTACTGTTCTCCATACATTTCCTGGTGTGCTGGCAAGGATAATTTGTTTAACAATCAAGAGGTTCTTCAGTTGATTATCATTTCCTTAATTCTCATGACCCTAATGCTTGATTTAGGGATAATATTGAAAAAAGAAAATAGATACTACTCACTCTCAGGAATTAAAGTGTTAATAACTGTATACACTTTATATGCTCCTTGCATTTGTTGGCAACATTAGTTAAGATTGTTAGGAAAGCAAACAGATGAACAGAAGACAGTCGGTGAGGGAAACTGTAAACTTTACCCTATGGCAGAAGAAACGATAACAGAATACTTAAGAATGGAAACTTAAATTGTACTAGCCAATTTCTTCTATTGCCCTTCATGTTTTTGATCAAATGAAATTTAATCAGTTGTAGGGTTTGCTTACAATGTGTCAAATCACCAGTGTGGACTTGATTCTTCTCAGATGTCAGCTGGTAAAAGGTAGATACTAAAAATAGACGACCATAAGAAAAAGTTCACATCCTAAAAAAATCACACTGAAGTGGCGGCATAATTGATTTGTGATATTTAGAATGACAGAAACAGGAAAAACACATTGTGCTTTTTCCTATTCACTCGTAAGTTTATTAGATTTTGGATTCTACATTAAAACTGGGTGAGAACATAGAATGTTTCAAGATCTTTCTTTCTTTCTTTCCAATACCATATACTATTTTCGGAGTACTATTAACCCTTTGCACCCTACCATCAGTATGCATATTCTTCATACTGTTCTCAATATATTTCCTTATGTCCTGGCTGGGAGAATTTGTTTTACAATCAAGAGGTTCTTCAGTTTATTATTATTGCCTTTATTCTTATAACCTTAATGTTTGATTCAGGGGTGATATTGAAAGGGGAAATTAGATGCTAGTCACTGTCAGGGATTAAAGGGTTAAAGGAAGCAGGTTATTAAAAAAAATAGAACTTTGATTCAAGCAAGTATTTGAATATGTGAGTAACATTTGATGTTTTCACATGTAACAGGATGATGAAGCTGAAGATGGCCTCATAAAGGAGTGAACTGACTCTAACAATTGAGCCACTACTTTTGAAACTTGAGCACTTGGTAAATACACCTCAGCTTGCAATTCTGATGATTGCAGTTTGCTGAGGTGATTGAAATGTCAGTCCCCATCCACATGACCTGTACAGTCATAAGCTATGAGATTACTTTAAAGAAATACATTTGTGTCAGTAGAACTATTGTAAGTACAATACCACCCAGTGACAAAAATTAACGATTTCCTGTAATAATGAATGTTTGAGAGAAGTTATAGTGGTAACTGACCCTCTTTTCCTAAAATGCATAGGATTTGTTGATTGTTATGTCTATCTCTTAGCTTTTAAACTTTCAACTTTGTATTAATTGTAACTGTTTGCCATATTGATTTCGTTCTATTTCAAGCTCTCAAAAGTTGAAGCTGGTTAGTCAATTACCTGACTTTCTTTGTTTGGAATTGTGTGATTATATAATTTTGCTGTGTAAGTTGCCACATTGTAACATGTAATATTATTTGTGTTAGCTAGGTTCCCTGTTTCTGTGTTCCCGCCTTTTTTGGTCACATGACCTCTGTCGCTTGAAAATGTTCTGTGTACCGAAATTGTTTTGGTCAACTGCTTGATAGTTGCGTTTGTCTTTTGTATATTTCCTTTGGTTTTGGACATTCACTCGAGTAACAAAGTTAGAGAAGCACTTGAGAAAACCAATAAAGGCGAATTTGGTCACACAGTTACTTGAATTGCCGTGAGTTCAAGCTGCTTCAAATCGTTGTGGACCTTGCTCGAGTTGTTGTTTCTTTGACCCACCTCGTCTCTTCGTTTGACCTTGTTTATTGGAATTTAGTGCCATGAACTTCTCGCAATAATATTTTGGCGACTTCAAGTACCTTCTATATTGGTGAGAAAGAATTGTTTTTTGTAATTACAGGGGAAAATCGGAGTCACAAGTTGAAAATTATTGATTGTTTACGATGTTGATGTGGGACCTAGCAAGCGGCGAAGGTCGAACAACCATGGAACGTGAATGCACAAAAAATCCTGATGATGTGGTGTTGTCTGACCCTGAAGGTTACTCTACAATGATAGGTGTTATGTTCTCGAACTCACTCGCAAGCCTGTGAACGTAATCCAAGATGGCTGTTCTGTACAACAACCACTTTATTACATCAACACGAGGCACTATAACAAAGGCTGAGAACCTGGTAACTAGCGTATCATAATATCTCCCTTTTTTAAATGAAACGAAGAAAATGAAGAGTCTGTGAGTGTCTCTGACTAAATGCTCATTACTTGCATCAGCAACATTGTTCGCTAAACATCAACACAAGTTCTTGAAACAACCTATTGAAAGTGTTCACCCTAACTGGTGTGAGAGTCTTTCAACCAAGATGGTGGTCAAATGATGCGACCCATGAGACTGACTCTCTCAGAATTTACTGGCTCCTTAGCTGAACTTAAGGTGTTGGTTTGGGAATCTCTGAGTGTCCGTTGCTGATCTGCAGTTGCTCGGCAGTTATGTTCAGTTGCTTCAGCAGTCTTAATCAGATCACGCCTATTCCTTCTGTACCTTGTTCCTTCTGACTTGACAACATACGATCTTGGGGAGTTGCTTGCTTTTGTTAGAATGTTCTTAGCTGTCTGAACAGCTCGCTCTGCAAGTCCATTGCTCTGCAAATACCTTGGTGATGTAGTAGTATGCTTGAACCCGTAATACTTTGCAAACTCTTCTAATTCATAGCTACTGAACTCAGGGCTGTTGTCACTGACTATTATCTCTGGAATCCCCAACCTTGCCAAGTTGGGTTTGACGTGGTTGATTACAGTCTTGCTTCTGCTGTTAGGCAGGTGTGATATCTCAAAGAACTTTAAGTAATAGTCAACCATGACCAGATAATCTTGTTTGTCATGTTCAAAGAGATTGACTGCAATTTTCCGCCACAGTCTTCCTGGTATTTCATGGCTCTTGAGTGGTTCTCTTGTTTGAGCATTTCTGTACGTGTTACAGGTTCTGCACTTGGATATCATGTCTGCTATCTGTTGGTTCATTCCGGGCCAGAACAGGACATCCTGGGCTCTGTGTTTACACTTTTCAATGTCTAGATGACTGCTGTGAATTCGACTAAGCATCTCCCTCCTAAGTGTATTTGGTACAATAAGCTTGTCATTCCTCAGCAGTAGATCATCACAAACAATGATTTCTTCCTTGACATTCCAATATTCATGAAGCTTTGGTTCTATTTCGGACTTACTCTCCGGCCATCTATTAAATACTGTGTTCTTGAGCTTCTGTAAGGTTGGATCTTCTCTGGTTTCTTCTTCCAACTGTTCCAGTTTCTCCTCACTGGCTGGCGAGTTCTCAATGATGATAACCTCAAATTCATCCTTTTATTTGGCTACAGTTTCACTTTTTCCTTCTGGGGGCACAGCTTAAAGTGTCTGTAATGTACAAGTTCTTGCCTGGTTCATATTCCACTCGCAGGTCATGGCGCTGAAGCCTCAACATCTTTTGTTGCAATCTTTGTGGTGCTTGAAATAATGGTTTTTTGAACAATGGCTCGAGGGGTTTGTGGTCGGTTTCAACTCTTACTTTCCTGCCGTATACATACTGATGAAACTTAGTGTATTCATACACGATTGCCGGCAGATCTTTTTCGATTTGTGCATAATTTCTTTCAGCAGAGTTCAAAGATTGCGATGCATAACACACTGGTTGACCCTCCTGCATTAGACCCGCCCCAAGTCCATAGGATGATGTATCTACTGATACTGTCATGGGCTTGTAATCATCATAATACTGGAGTACTGCATCTCTTGTTAGGTTATCTTCGATAGCTTGAAATGATTTCTCCTTCCTTTCCAACTAATGCCATTCCACATCCTTGTGCAGAAGCTCTCTGAGGGGCTGGGTGAGGTCTGATAAGTTAGGTATGAATTTACTTATGTAATTCACCATTCCAAGGAACCATAAAAGTGCTGGCTTGTCTTCTTGGGATGAAATTTCCTCCACTGCTCGCACTTTGCTAGGATCTGGTTTCAATCCATTTGCTGTCAGTATGTGGCTAATGTATGGTACTTGAGAGGTCTTGATTTTCATTTTGCCTCTGTTGAGCTTCAATCTAATTTTCCTTAATCTTTCCAATACCTGCTCTAAGCGAAGGTTGTGCTCTTCATCATTCTTTCCCCAGACAAGGATGTCGTCTGCGATTGTCTTAACACTACTGTAACGAATTCTCCAGAGATTAATGGAGCATTGATTTACCACAACGCTATTGCATAAGCTGAGCTACAAACTTCTCCATATTCCGGGACATTCTATTGAGTTATTTTTAAGGATATGTCATCATTAGCGTCTAAAATGTTCTTGCTGCTAAATATACTGTTTCAGAAATAAGTATGATGTAATCGGCTACTATAGATAAGGTTCGAGATCATAAGGTTTTCAGAAGTTTAAGATAAATAATAAAGTGTTTAAAAAAGGAAAACAAGAATCGTCTCCTGGCTTTGTGACATTTTTGGTGGCAGTGCCGGGATAACCTTGCAAAGGTTTTACATCAGTAAGCAAGGACCCACAGAAGAGTAGAAGCAATGGATTTCGAAGCTATGGAATACAAAACCAGACAGAAGGGGCGGAATACACTTACCTTTGATAGGTTGAAGGAAATGTGCGTGGAGAGACATATTGACTTCGGTGATAAAAACAAAGCAGAGTTGATTGATCTTTTGAGTGAGTTTATGGAGCTGAAAACCGGTGATACAGTGGCGATTTCTCAACCGGAAGTTACATCTCAGCCGGAAGTAAACGTTCAAATTATGAAGATGCTTATTCAGATGCAAGAAATGCAGATGCGATGGCTAGAAAGAGGAGGATCGAATAGCGAAAGAAAAAGAATTAAGAAGGCAAGAAGAACAAGAAATGAAAAAAAATTGAGAAAGAGTAGAGGTTCCTGTCAGAACAGATGAAAGAGTTAACTAATTCCAAAAAGGAAAAGGACACTGTAAAGCTACCAAAACCAGTACTTCAAAAGTTCACAGAAGGGGATGACATCGAAAGCTTTTTAGATATGTTTGAGAGAGTGGCCTCCCTCCACAAACGGCTAAAAACTATTTGGGCAACACAGTTAGCTGGTGTATTAGAAAAAGAATTAAGAAGGCAAGAAGAACAAGAAATGAAAAAAAAATTGAGAAAGAGTAGAGGTTCCTGTCAGAACAGATGAAAGAGTTAACCCTGTAAAGCTTTTTCCATCCCAAAAGTTCCCACTGAAAAGAGCCTATCCACAAACGGCTAAAAACTATTTGAACACGTTAAGTATTATCTGGAAAAAAGCACTGAAAAGCCTATGAAATATGACGAAGTAAAACATGCCATCTTGAAACGATACAATGTGAACTCTGAAACGTATCATCTGAGATTTCGAAATGATTCTTACAAGCCAGGCGAGTCACATCATGAATACGTCAATCGTTTAGAAGAACACTTCCAGCACTGGACAAAGTCGTAAGAGATGGAACTCAGAGACATGATAATTTTGGAGCAATTTCTTCAAGGAGTGTCAACTGATCTATCAGTTTGGCTTAAAGAAAGAAAACCTAAGTCAGCTAAAGAAGTCGCACAAATGGCTGATGACTATGTTCTCGCCTGTGGAACTAAGCCTCCATATGAGAGGTTAAGCAGACCCCAACTACTACGAGGTGAAGCTGCCATTAAAGTGACACAGCAAAAACAGGAATCATCAAGGCCTCTTTTCAGAGCTCCTCTTTCAGAAGTACACAATATGTTGCCTCGAAGCAAAACAAATACTCAAAGTGAGAAACAGTGTTACAATTGCAAGAGATGGGGACACATTGCAACAGTTTGCCCTAAAAGAACAACCACGCCAAATTTTAAAGAAGATGCCAAGCCTGCTTTCGTCAGTGAATCACGTAACAGCAAGTGCATGCGTGAAGGCAGAATCGGGGGAAAAGATGTAAAGATGCTTGTTGATACTGGTAGCTATGCAACTATTGTGAAAGCTGATCTTGTGGAGAGCGAAAAGTGGAATGGAGGAGAGACTATAAACGTTGTTTGTGTTCATGGAGATTCACTGAATTATCCAACAGCAGAAGTGGATTTGGAGATGGGTGGTTGGATAAACAAGACTAAGGTAGCTCTTGTACCAGGAGTACCAGTTGATGTGTTAACAGGGATAAAGGACTTTGACTTGTCAGAAGAAATCCCAAGCCAATCAAACTGTGCACACAATCTTGCTTTAATGACAAGATCACAGACAAGAAAAGAGGCTTAAAGGCAGAGAAAAGTGGAAGATGCTGAGAAAATAAGACTTCTGACAAAAAGGAAGCTAAGAGTGATTTTACAGAACAAATCAGGGAACCGCGTAACATACAAGATGAGATTAGGAAACCCGAGGAAGAAGAACCCAAAACCAAAACCGCCGCATCAGATAGTATTAATCCTGAGGATGCAGGTCCTGAGATAATTCAGAAGTGGCAGTCAGAAGACCCAACTTAAAGAAAGCGAGAGCCTTAGCAAGAGAACCTAAACAGCAGGAAGAAACAAGATCAGAAACAACTTTCTTTTACAGACAAGGCTTGTTATATCGCCAGTGGGTATCAAAGGGAAGTGTCAGTGAAGATAATCGATCTGTGGAACAGTTGGTACTTCCCCTACAGTGATGTAGCACAGTTCTTGCTTGCACACGATATACCCGCAGCTGGTCATCTTGGAATCAACAAACCCAAGGACAGAGTATTACAGCGCTGTTACTGGCCTGGTGTGTTCCAGGATGTTGCCAATCATTGCCGTACATGTGAGGTTTGCCAGAGAGCGCAAGGAAAGAGATATGGAGCACGAGCTGAAATGATCCCTCTGCCATTGATTAAGAAACCTTTCCAGAGAATAGCTATGGATATTATTGGACCATTCTTGAGGAGCAACAATGGCAACAAATATCTTCTTACAATTTGCGATTATGCGATGCGTTATCTAGAGGCTATACCCATACCCAACACAGAAGCAATTACAATCGCCAGAGCTTGTATCAGTGATTGCAAGGGTTGGGATTCCTGACGAGATCCTCACAGACCAAGGGTCGAACTTTATGTCGAGGCTGTTGCAAGAAATGTACCTCTTGTTGAACATTAGTCGTTTGAGGACCTCCCCATATCACCCACAGACTGATGGCCTAATGGAGCGATTTAATGGAACACTTAAGTCGATGATCAGAAAATTCAGAGCAAGTAATCAGAAGGAATGGGATGAGCACCTTCCTTACCTACTCTTTGCATACAGAAAAGTCCCTTTGTTAAGGAGATGAGAAGATGTCTAGAGGAAGTATCAGAACTAGTCAAGGAAAATGTGACGACAGCGCAGAAGAAGCAGAAAAATTACTATGACAAGAAGTCAAAACCACGAGACCTCAAAGTGGGAGATGAAATGCGAATACTTGAACCTGCAAGAAGAAGTAAGTTGCCACTTGAGTGGAATGGCCTGCATACAGTGATGAGAAGAGCATCTGAAGTTGATTACAAGGTACAGACTCCAGGAAGGCGTAGAGAGAAGAAGGTGTACCATGTTAACTTGTTGAAGAAATGGCAGAAGCCTGAGACGGTAGAGGTGTTTACCGCCTTAGATGACAGTCAAGAAGGCCACAGTGCAGAGAGTTGTGAAGAGGAAGATTTGGAGGAATTTTTACTCCACACGGAGA
>CALNXJ010000020.1:1335000-1360000 GCA_942486045.1 Pocillopora meandrina | reverse complement strand
GGTATTCTTGCCGCCATCCACAGTCCACATTCAACTCGATCAACACAATACAACTACAAGCAATTCTGTGAAACCATGATGTCCAAAGTTATCACTGCCAAAATTTAGAGGTGGTGCTACGAATGGCAGTCGTTCTGGGATCCCTTCAAATCTGCATAAATTCGCAAAAACAGTGACATTTTGACAATCCACAAGTTCAATTATCTGAATTCTCTACTCAAAGGAGATGCCGCGAGGACCATGCAAGGTCTTACACTCACAAGTTCAAATTACGATGCCGCCGTTGAAATGCTGCAGGAGCATTATGGCAAACCTCAGATTATCATATCAGCATACATGGATGAGATTTTGAAGATTCAGCCTTGTGTCGAAGGAGGACGACTTGGTCCACCACGATATGTTTATGACAAAATCAGTGTGCACGTGTGCACGTTTACGTGTGCAAACAGTGACATTTTGACAATCAACAAGCTCAATTATCTGAATTCTCAACTCAAAGGAGACACCGCAAGGACTGTGCAAGGTCTTACACTCACAAATTCAAATTACGATGCCACCGTTGAAATGCTGCAGGAGCATCATGGCAAACCTAAGATTATCATATCAGTGTACATGGATGAGATTTTGAAGATTTAGCCTTGTCTCAAAGGAGGACGACTTGGTCCACTATGATATGTTTACGACAAAATCAATGTGCATATTAGTGGTTTAGCTTTGATGGATGTTTCCTCAAAGGAGTATGGAAGTCTTCTCATTATGTCCAAAATTTCCAGCAATGTTCAACTACAAATCTCACGCAAGTCTACAAATGAGGTTTGGAAAATTGATGAGCTTCTTGACACCATAAAGTCTGAAATTGAAGCCCGGGTAGCAAGCGAGGAAGCGAAATCAAGCGGTGTCAAGAATCGCAAGCCTCCTATTGATCCTAAACACAGCAATCAAAACATCTCACCAAGTGCAAATGCCTCAGTCACAAAGGGCCCTGAAGAAGTTAAAATTCGTTGTGCTTACTGTGGAAGCCTACACTATTCCACCTCTTGTGACAAAGTGTTCAATTGTGAAAGCTCAAAGAAGATTCCTGCAAGCAGCAACTGATGCTTCAATTGTCTACAAAAGGGCAACAACAAGTCAGTGTACGAGTGAGAAGAATTGCAGGCACTGCAAGAAACGCCATCATCAATCCATATGTGATCAAGCTCACACAAAGGTAAATTTATCAATGACTGATGAATCTGCAAGCAGCGAAACAAGCAGTATGACAATGTGCGTGACGATGACTACGATCAATGCGAATGTACAACCCACATTGTGCTTTTACAAACAGCACGAGCTGTGGCACTTGATGAAACAGGCAAAATTTCGATTCCAGTCAGGATGCTGTTTGACACAGGAAGTCAAAGAACTTATGTAACTGAAAATCTACCATCAAGGCTGAAATTAAAAATCCGTTCAACACGAAAAATGACACTAAATCTGCAACACCTTTGACAAATGTGTTTTGAGCCAGGTGTCATCGTTACAAATCTCAGACATTCATGTTTATATCGTTTAGAAACTATCAAGACACCTTTCAAGTGGATTGGGCAAAAATGAGACATTTTCATGTCATGAAACGACAGTTCTGTGATTTGAGCCAAATGACACTGTGGTGTGATTTGAGCCTGTTAGGTCAAATGAGACAAATGTGTTTTGAACCGCCAGGTGTCATTCCTAAGAACAGACATTATTTTAGAAAACACTATAAAGCCAAAATGCTCCTTTACGCCTGTTTTCATTTTTTGACACTTTTGTTCTCTGTTTATATCGTTTAGAAACTATCAAGACAACTATCTGTAAATTAATTAATAAGACTTTCCACCTACCATGAAGATTATAAGGGTGCGTTTCGGAAAGAAAGAGGTGTTCTGTAAAAATGTTTACCAAAGATTAGAAAGTTTCCGAAAAAAGGTAAGATAAATTTGAATTAACAACGTTTCCGAGACGTAAGCTGTAGCGGAAACATGAAACAGACCTCAGTTTCCGGAACGGTTTCTTGTGTTTCCGCAGGTTCCATCACCCATTCAGTAGCCCGGAATACGTCAACGGAAACATGGAAAAGACATGTTTCCGCAACGTTTTCTTGTGTTCCCGCAAATGTAAACCCGAAATTACGATTGCGGAAACATTTGTTTCCTTTAGCTGAAACTTGACGGAAACATGCACAAAAAGTGGTCCGGTTCCGTTGTATACGCAGCAACGGAAACGTGAGAAAACGTCACAAAACTGGTAACGGAAACACAGGTTATCCGTCGTGTTTCTGGAACGGTTAAACATGTTTCTGCCACGTTTCCGTTTACGGATTCTTGCAATTTCGTCCTGTGCTGGCTCAGCTAACAATGAAGCAATCGATATTTCAGCATTAACCTTTCCCGTGCTGTTCCCCACTGCCCTCAAGAGTACAAACTAACTTTGTTCATTTGGAAGGCCTGGAATTAGCTGACGATTTTGACAGATCGCAAGATACAATTGATGTTCTGTCAACCATCCTCAGACAATCGGCAAATGCGTGAAACACGTGTTAAGTTCCTACACCACAAATTAAAAGTGGAGCTTGCATGATTAAGGGAGTATCACAACATCATTCAAGAACAAGAAAAAAATGGAATAATCAAAATGGCCGATAAAGCCCTTGGCAATGACAGCAATATCAAAGGCATCCATTACTCACCTCATCACGCTGTAGTTCAAAAGGATTGTGAGACAACAAAAGTTCATGTTGTCTACGATGGCTCGGCAAAGACATCAAAGAATGAACTTTCACTAAATGACTGTTTGGAAGTTGGTCCAAACTACATCCCATACATCTTCGACCTGTTGACAAAATTCCTCTGCAACACAATAGGCCTGTCAGCTGACATAGAAAAGGCTTTCCTAAATTTGGGAATCAAGGCACAACATCGATATATGCTTAGATTTCTGATGTTCCAATGAGTGGAGATTGTTTCATACAGACTCAACCATCTTGTCTTTGGCTTACGTCCCTCACTGTCGATTTTGGGTGCCACAATCAAGCATCACTTACAACTTCTCAAACAAGATGAAGCGGGAATTGCAGATTTGCTTGAAAATTCATTCTACGTTGACTTCCCAACTACAGGAGCAGACGATGATCAAAGAGCATTTGTCATCTATCAGAAATCAAAGGAAATGATGTCTAAGGGAGGATTGGATCTGAGAAAGTGGAATTCAAACTCAAAAACATTGCTTCAGAAAATTGCAAGTTCAGAATTGACAGAGAATGACGAGAATGCCAAGAGTGTTAACAAAATGCCCACAGAGATTACTGCCGAAGATGATGAATCCTACGCAAAGTCAAGCACTGGAATCACTGATTGTACAACCTATGATGATCGCATCGTGAAGATTCTTGGAGTAAAATGGAACACTTTCTCTGCACAGAAAGGTTAGAGTGGGACTAACCACTTCAAGGAGAGCTGGACAAAACATGAAATTTTCTACTGGAAGATTTGAAATCAATGAAAACAATTCAAATACTGAGATGCTATTTTTCCCAAGGTTCTTTGATAGTTGAAGTGCAACTTCATGCGTTCAGTGATTCTTCTGAGAAAGCTTAGGCAGCTGTACTATACATGCAAACAACTCACAGCAATGGTCGAGTTCAAACAAGTCTGCTCACAAGTAAGATAAGAGTAGTGCCAATGAAGAAACAGACGATTCCTTACCTGGAATTACTCAGAGCAACAATTTTGGCAAGACTTGTGTATACAGTCATTAACTCACTTACAAAGAAGATTGACCAAGTGGTTTATTGGGTAGATTCAAGAACCGTACTTTGCTGGATTCGAAATGAAAAGCCGTGGAAACAGTACGTCTGAAACAGAGTGGATGAGATTCGTCAACTGACAAGCAAACGAAATTGGTGACATTGCCCCTGGAAATATAAATCCCACTGATTTACCTTCGCATGGTTTGACTAGAAACAAGATGGTCGACAGTTCAATGTGGTGAAATCGACTGCTTTTCCATTGTTCTTCAGAAGAAAATTGGCTGCAAGATCAACCTACAATCAAAGCAGATGACATCGCGCTTGCAAAACTCATCAAGAACCCACCCAAAGAAACACAAGTGTTAACATCTTCTGAAGAATACCCAGCCAAAATCAATCTGTCGAACATTATCAATTGAGATCATTTTAGTAAGCTGAAGAGCATGTTTCACATGACTGCCAATGTGTTAAGATTTGTCAGCAAGATCTTTGGATGCGTACAGTAGAAGCAATTACCTTTTTAGATGAAATCAGCTATTTGCAGAAAGGACGTCAAGTCAAACCCCACAGAGTTGATCAATTTGCATTATACCTTGATGACAACCAAGTATTGAGGTGTAGTGGAAGAATTAACAATTCTAGCCTGCAACTGGGAAGTAAACATCTGATTTTATTACCTTCAAGTCATCCATTTGTTGAGTTGCTGATCCGAAAGACCCACGAAAAGGTGAAGCACAGTGCTGTCAATAATGCACTCGCTACTATTCGAGGAAGATTTTGGATTCTCTAAGGGAGACAAGCTGTTAAGCGTGCACTAAGGCATTGCATGATTTGCAAGAAACTTGAAGGACTGTTGTATCCAGCAAGCTATTCTCCAGATCTACCAAACATCCGAGTCTCTGATGACCTGCCATTTACCCATGTAGGAGTAGATTTTGCAGAACCCGTATACATTCAAGCGAATTCAGCCCCTGGAAACGACAACGTGAAAAGCTACATCTGTTTGTTCACCTGTGCAACAACATGCACGGTACACTTGGAATTAACAAGGAATCTAACTGTTGAATGTTTTCTCCTGGCCTTTCAAAGATTCACTAGCCACCAAGGTCTACCAGCAACCTTAGTCTCAGATGATGCAAAAACCTTTGGAGGAGCATCAAGAGAAATCAAGACGATACACAAGTGGCCCAAGCTCCAGCTGTGAGATGATCATCTTACGCAATAACGGTCATGGCGGAATTATAAGAGTTTGTATGGGAATATTTACGGCCGCTCTAAGGAATAAAAAAATACGTCAAATTCTCAAAAAAAAATACCTCACCTTACTTCCACAGCGTATTGCTTGTTATCTGACCACTTACTTTGATGAAAAGAGCCCATTTGAGCCCATTTCGAGGTTTTCAACGTACATAAGAAAAGCCCAAGGCTGAACACTCCATTTCCGAACGCCTGACCCGAGAAGCGAAAAATACAAGATCAAAATGACCGGGCAGCCACAAATCCAACACAGAATCCAAGCACACGTACTGTAGTTTCATTTCAATTCACTACAAACTCAATCTCATCGTAAGATGATCATCTCACAGCTGGAGCTTGGGCCGCCTGTGTACGATAGTACAATTGAAAGAAGTCCTCTGATATGTAGCGAACATCAGGGATAGCTGGAAGTTCATAGTAGAGAAAGCCCCACAGTGGGGTGGTTTTTGGGAATGGCTGATCCAAGTGACAAGCGATGTCTGAAAAAAACCATCAGGAGGACGACGTTGAACTATGATGAATTAGCCACCCTACTGACCAAAGTAGAGTCTGTTGTCAGCTCAAGACCTTTGACATACATGGAGGATGACCAAAATAGAGTGAGCTACACACTCTCTCCTTCTCACTGACCAATGGCCAAAGAATAATCGATTCATCAAATGGTGGCCATTTTGAAATAATCAGCACCAATTCAGCTTTGACGAAACAAGCCAAACATCATTGACACCTCCTTCAACAGTTTACTAATCAATGGAAGAAGACCTACTTGCTGAGCCTACAAGAAATGCACACTCAAATAACAAGAAATCCAAAGGGAGCAGAAATTGCAGTGGGTGATGTTGTCATCCTCAGGAACGATTCTACTCCAATAATGTTTTGGAAACTAGCTTTAGTTGAAGAACTATTGCCTGGTAAAGATGGAATTGTAAGGGCCGCTTGAGTGAAAGTAGCGAATGCAGAATGAAACCCCAGTATTTTCACAAGAAGTGTTAAACACTTAGTTCCACAAGAATTAAATGCAAACAGTCGAGCCGAACTACCTTTAGAGAGCGAACAGAAAATGTGTATTCCCCCGGCGGTAAATGACAAGGAATCTCATTTAAGACCATGTTGAATCGTAGCCATCAGAGGAGAACTACACTGAAAAGTGTATTCGTAGAACTTTGTTTAGTAGTTTGCTCACAGAAGTGACAAAACCGGGGAAGTGTGTCATGAAAATTTTCTATTATTTTGTTATAAATTCGTTTCTGTTGGATCGCACATCTGAAGCGGTGCATATTTAACCATTTGATTGACATTTATCACGTGATTTTTGTATATGTGATTCACTTGCGATGGGCACTTTAGAGTAAGAATAAATTCGAATCCAAATTGATATTTGCGATATTTTATTCAAGATAATATTACATGCAGTCCTGCCTTACCTGCAAGAAACAGAGAGCAACCAAAAATGGAGCAGATAATGGCTGTCTTACAAGCATTTCACACTTCAGCTTGCAAGCCATGCTTCACTCACACTAGAGATGACTACCTCAGCCCATTAAGAGCGACGGTCAGGAAATATCGACCATTGAGTGGCAAGAGTTGAAAAATGAATTTCGCTTATTTTCCGACTATAAAAAGCTACTAAGAATAGAAGAAATTTAATGTATTTCTTTTTCTTCCGGAGCGCTTTAATTCTGAGAAAACTGAGAAAAACAAATTTGACCCGCGACGATCCCGAAAGGTCCCGCAAGCAAGTGTGAAATTGATATTTTAAACTGACTTTTGGTCTTCAAGGAAAAATGATTCAAAGGATCATGACACCAAATTTTGATAGAGTGAGTGCCGTACTTTCCCAGAAACTATATGACTTCTCTTTATTGTTGTTCATAAATAGCAAACAACGCGCAGGAAAGTGCTGTATTTTCAAACGTGAAAAATCCCGCAAATACCTCCTTAATTCAAATGTTTTTTTCACTATGTGGTATAATTCAGATTTTCCTTTTAACTATGTCATTAGAGGGATTTAAGGTTTTCCTTGATGATATGTTAGAATCAGCATGGGTTTTCTTTACAGTGCCTCACGAGAAGGTTTTGAAATGACAGTAATTCATTCAAATTTTTTTACAACGGCTGAGTAAACAATTCTTGTTGCGTGACCGTAACGTCAAGCGGAGTTTTTACATAGCAGGCCGGAATATACACGAAAGCGTACTGAAAACGATTCTGGTGTGAGCTTTTCGTCCTTTTTTATTGAAAAAAGGTAATCGGCCCAAGAGAGATTATTTTTTTATCATTGTTAAGTTGGAAGTTTTCCTTTTCAGTGTAAGATGTTTTCCCTGATAAATATCAGGATGTAATTTGATTAGCTCTCGGCTAACCTGTTTAACTTTTATACTTGTTTTTTCCGCTTCCTTTGGTTTCAGAAGAATCGGAACAGAAAGACAAAAATCATAGATGCTTTTTTAAATTGATATTTTCTTCAATTGTGAGGATTCATTTCTATTATTTGTTGAAGAAATGACAGAGTTGGCTAAAGCTCGAAGCAGTTTACTAGCCGTGGTAAATTGAATTAGTCAATTAAATGCAAAGAGGAAATATTTAATTAGCGAAGTTGGGGTGAATTTGTTTTGCCAGTTTTGTGTCATCAGGGACGTTAAGTGCTCTTTTAGCTCCTTAGTCGGCGGTTCTTGCTCTTATGACCCCAGAGATAGGAGCAGATCAACTGAGGTTATTCCATTTCTGAACTGCAAAAGAGACATCGCGGGTCATAAGTCTTCCTTGTCAATAACTGACGTAGAAACCAAAATCGAACTTATTTTGGGAAGAGTATCTACATCCTTTTCTTCGGAGTTAGACCTTTCGGAATTAACGATTTGTCCCCGGCACCGCTCATCCCTTGGTATTGGGTGGCGTCGAGGATCGAATCTGTGCTGAGTTCCTCCGCCAATCTCGAAGCACGGCGGACAAGCCCAAAAAACGCAAAGGCAGAAAGAGGACTTGGCAAAAGTGCTTGTTATTTGATATGGAAGAAACTGGGAATTTTTATTCCAGTTGGTTCAGGTATGTATACATCATTTTTCATCTTTTTCAACCAAACAGACCAGCTCTAAAATGGCGGTCCAATCTGACACTTCAATTAAAGTACTTTGTAAGCACTTTTCCCTTTTTTTTTGTTTTGACTTTTTCAATAATTAAGTAGCCGTGACGGTCGCAAATTCAATAGTCTTTGTTTATTTACGTGTTTCTTTTCCTTTCACTATTCTAACATTTTATATTAGTGATTGTAGCAGCAAAAAGGTAAATTTAGAAGCCTTCACCGGACTCCTAAAATTACAGCTTTTTAAAGCAGATTCCCTGATGGCTTATAGATAGTTACAGGGAGACTCAGCCCCTAAAGGGTACCTTTATCTGGCTTCAGGTATATCAAAGGGTAGGGAATTGAAGAGTTGAAGTATAGGAAAGGGCAGGAAAATCTATCATTTAAGTTTTTCAAAACAGGTTCCCTTACTTGTGTAAATTAAGACCGTAGTTGTTCAGAATAGTGATTATATCGTATCAGCAAAAACCTGCATTTTCCATCGATTCACTCAACAGGTATTTGTCGCAACTGCCGGGTTAATCTTGACATGCAGAAAATAGGGGAGCTGCCCACAAAGCTTCCGGAGACAAAGAACCTTTCTTACGAGGAAACTGAGACCATTGAGACTTCTGTAAGTTCTGAACTGGCACTCAATGGAAATAGTGTTATTAACAGTGGCACCAAACAAGGCCCGCGGGGCAAAAAAGATAAAAAAAAAAATAAAAAAAAAATGGATAGGGACCTTATCATCACAAAATCTGCGTGAGCGGGCCCCGTTTCCTTACTGCCTTTCCTTGAAATGTAACAAATAGGGATAGAGAGCACAAATTAACCGATTTCGTAGATTTCAGACTGTGTGCTGGTATCCAAGAAAATAATGCCATATGCTTATTTTGTGCCTTCTACTTCAGTTTTTCCTGAGTTCCGCAGATAATGAAGAGGTTTAATACCCCGTGCATTTTATGTCGCCCTTGCGTCTGCACACAGTTGAAATTTATTTAGCAGATTTTCTATTTTTATTCTCACCAAAATCTGAGAACTTGAAGCAGTGGCAACAAGTTAAAGACCACGTAGTCCGCGATGGTAAGCTGAGGCCAAATTGTTCTTTTAAGAATAAAGGGTTCATTTAAAAAAAACTGCATTTTTGCTTCCGCTTGCCCCCACCTACACACACGCATCCCTCCACCTTATACCGCCAGGGATACGAGTTCATGTGATTTTCTCAAGGTTAAGGATACGGTGAATAACGCCCAGAAAAACGTTTTGGGTTTCCAATATACCACTCCGGGTTCCTTTACTACTCGCTTTAAAGTTCGTACTTATTTGTCATAATGAAAGGTATTTTATGTAATAAATTAGGCACTTTTTATCATAAATGAAGGCAGCAAAAAAGGTTTTATTTTTAGCCCATAATAAAGGCAACAAAGATCAGGAGGGATTATTGATCTTTGTCTAAGTGTTGGTTAACTTTAATAATTATGTACCCAATTAATTTTTTTTAATACAGTTTACGTTATATTTATTTTGCGTCCTTGTCTAGGGCGTGATGTGTAACCTTCCAATTGCTGCAAGTACTCCTTGTTCGGTGGTAGCACATGACTTACTTTACCATCAACCCTCCTAGAAGAAACCGAGACAAGCACTACAGGAATGAAGTCGGAAGAACCTATTGACCACCTTAGCGCAAAGCCAAGCAAGCGGTTTCAGCTGTTCTTGGTGAAATAGTGCCTAATGATCTAGATCTTCTCTGGGAATCTATTATGTCCTCAAAACAAAATGAAACTGGAAATCACACTTTTTTTTAGTGGTTTGGATAAAGAATTGATGTACACGCTGGCAAACTGCTACAAAAATGCAAACGGAAGGGATTCTCGCAGGAAGATATTGTCCATAATGGCTGATAAGGTTAGCTTGGCAACAATTCAACAGTGAATCCCAGGTCTGACAAGTTATCGGTTTAAGGTCGCCAGGCAGCATGATGCAGTCCACGGCAGTGGAAAACTGGTGCCTACCAATGCACAAACGAAGTTATTCATACCTGAAGCAAAATTAGCGCATTTCCTAGACTTTATCACAAGCTCCCATGTAATTCAGGATCTTCCATTCGGAGCCAAGACAATAACATTGTCAACTAACGAGGTCGTCCAAGTTCCAAATGTGGTACGGAACATGATACCTGAACGAATCGTTTGCCAGTACCAAAAATATTCTGCCGAGCATGATTTCACACCCATGAGTCGCAGTACACTGCTAAGAATTCTGCATGTTTGTTCCACTTCGACTCGCAAGTCATTGCAAGGGTTAGATTACGTAAGCTGTTCTGGTGCGCAGGCATTTGAAGATCTTGTGAACGTTGTGCACCAGCTCGGGGAAAACGGAATGGGTCTTACATGGGCAAAAACACAAAAGGAAGCTTTAAAGGAGGCAAAGCAGTACCTCAAGACTGATTTCAAGGTAAAATAAGAAAGTGAAAAAGGGAAATAACTTTGTTGCGCGCCTGGCTGGTGCATTATGAATGTTACTCGACTGCCTACTACATGAGTGCTCTCTAATTGGTTACTGCTTGCGTCTAGGTAGGTGAATAAGGGTGGATTCCCATTGTCGCGTAAATTTCACGTGCATACACACGTAGCTTTTAGGCGCGTAATTTAAATAGAGGCAATGTTTGAAGGGTCGCACGTAAACGTAAAAGTTGAGCGAGGTTTAGCTTTTACGTTTACTCGTGGCATTCCATACGTTCTTCTATTTTATTCACCCCCTTACCCCTATTTAGACCGGAAAAGGTTTGAAGCCCCCTTTGCTTAAAAGTTGATTTTAGTTAGATTATTTATTTATTTATTTTTTTTAATATTGTAATTTTAACATTGTAATATTGTAATTTTACCGTGTAATTTTACTGGTTTTAATTTAGTTTTTAATAATATTGTAATGCGCTTTTGAGTATTTTTATAGAAAAAGCACAATATAAGTATTAAATATTATAAATATTATTATTAATTTCTAAACCACTCAAGCTTTGAGCACCAAACCCAGCGACTTTTCCTAAAAATCATCTGGGGACATTTTAAAGTCGTCGTGACTTGTACGTCAGCATTTTCGTTACCATGGCAACCGAGTTTTGAGAGCCATATTTTCCAAAACTTGCTGTTTTACTCATTCAATTATACCCTTACACTGTTCTCATACGCCGTCAAGAAATGCATCGTTAATATTGTGATTCCGTGACTGATCGACTCCCCAATATCGCGTTTAGTCACGAAACAAAGAGTTTAGCGTTTCAAAATGGCCAAAACTCACCCAGTTTGGCTTTTCTATCTCACTCTTTAAGTAGAAACGCAACTTTGCAACTGTAAAACCTACAAGGATTAAGAAAAATGAGTATTTGGGGATCAAATATCCACTTTCATGGATTTCGAAACTGGAAGTGTTTACACAATTACCGCCGACTCACCATGAAAATTCCTTAACTTCGATACCGCCTTATAGAGATTTCCTTCAATAACCCAAGCTAATTCACAGGTATGTTTTAGATGTATGTCTAAATGTGGGATTTAACTAGAATGAAGTCAATTTGGAGTTATACCACATGTGCAATATTGCCGTCGAAAATCAATAACAAAACGGAGTTTTTGTTATCCATAAAACCTATTCCTCATTTTTGAATAATTTCTGCTCGGTGAGTGTCGCTTTTGCTCTAAAAGAATCTTCTAGTAAAAGAAATACAGTGATTCTGTTGAAATAAAGTGTCCAAATTTCTCCGTGCGACTTTGTTTGCGAACGAGAGGCAAGTTGATGTATGCAAATTTCACGTAAATGATTAGCCAATTTTGTGACTCCGACCACAAAAACCGATATTCTAATTTTTCTAAAAAATAAAAAGCTTTTGGCAGGAACAATCCACATCAGGTATCTTATCTACCTAAAAGCTACTTATGGACAAAAAACGAAAGAAAGCGATTTTTCAACTCTTGCCACGAAATTAAGATTTTGGTCGATATTTCCTGACCGTCGCTCTTAAACGTTAATAGAGGGAGAGCAGTAGTCAAGAGATGGGGTGCAATATTTACCTGTTTCAACTCTAGAGCTGTTCATCTGGAGTTGGCTACTTCCTTGGAATCAGATTGCTTCATTAACGTTCTTAGGAGATTCATTAATTGAAGGGGCCACTTAAATGTATTTACTCTGACAACAGAACCAATTTCATTGTGGCTGAAAGATAGATCAGAGGAGCCAGTGACAACTAGAACCAGAAAGAGATCCAGGACAAGCTGCTACAGAAGGGATGCCAGTAGATATTCCAACTACCTAAGGCTTCACATGCCAGTGGTGTTTGAGAGAGGCTGATATGTAGCACCCAAATGGCCACGAAGGCCATCCTGAAAGAAAGCTTGGTGGAGGAAGAGGTGCTCACAACAGTTCTCACTGAGGTGCAGTTGATATTGATATTGATGGAGATGTAAATATCAATTCAAGATGGCCGCTATTTTCGGCCTCTGGGTTATATCACTAGCTTTTGTAGTTAATCTACTGGCACACACGCTTCCAAGCCAGCTTGGAGACAGCTCTTCGGAGTGCTCATTGAAATCGACCAACAATTTTCAAGCCCACTATCTCAGAAGAAATGCTGTGAGCCGCCGAATCTCAAACCAACTTCGTCGACATCAAGTATGCTGGACCAAACATGGTCAAACTTGTCTTTCGCCTCCTGACTTCCATCAAGGCATCGATATAACTATCTGTATGGATATTGCATCGAACCCTGGTCCCCATCCGAATCAGAGAAACAATCTGCGAGCACTATATCTGAATGCACGAAGTTTAAAAGCAATCGTGACTGCCGAAGGTTCTGACCGAAGCAAAATATGCAAAATCACCATCTTACAATCTTACTGACAGATTGTCTTTCGGAGTTATTGTGACTAGCTCCCTTTCATGGGATTCACATGTCCATACCATCATCGCAAAAGCCAACAAGCTACTTGGGCTTCTAAAGCGTACATGCCCTTTTCTGACCGATGTTTCAGTCAGGCGGTCCCTCTATCTGGCTTTGGTAAAGTCACAACTGTGCTATGCAACGCAAGTGTGGTCCCCAGCCCAATTCAGCCTCAAAAGTCAGCTTGAAAGAGTACAAAGACGTGCAACAAGATGGATTCTAGGCACCAGAATTGGGGAAATGAGCTACCGAGACCGGCTTATCAAGCTGAATTTTTTCCCTCTCGCCTACGACCGCGAACTTAAGGACCTTGTGTTTCTTTACAAATGTCTGAATAACTACACGGATCTAAACATCCTTAACTTTGTTTCTTTTATTTCCCACGGCCGCACCAGACGAAGTAATTCCTTCAATCTCACAACACCTTCATGTAAAACAAGTACCTTTCAGGCCTCCTATTTCAACCGAACTGTTAAACTCTGGAACTCCGTATGTACCTTGTCACCCCCGTCCAAGTTTTCTAACCCGACCGCCTTTCAAACTTTTGTAGCTAGACACATGTTCTCTCTTTTTTACATTTTTCATTTTTTTTTTTCTTTTTTCTTTTTTTTTTTCGTTTTTATTAAGGGTAGTGCCCCGCATGGGACTCCATGTCCCGTTCGCATTGACCCTTTTGGCGTATGTCTATCCATTTTTTGTCTCTTTCCTTGTATATGCATTCATTTTGAGCTTGTAGACGTACCCAATAAAGTTGTTAAATAAATAAATAAACAACTCCAGGCCCCTCTGTGCAGTTCTGATCCCAATGAATACAAACCTTTGACCCCCAACCACCTGCTACTGCAGAGAGCTGTCCACACTTTGCCACCTGGTTCTTTTGTGAAGGAAGACATTTTGGCAAGAAAGAAGTGGAGACAGACAGGTTTTTAGCTGATAATTTTTGGAAAAGGTGGTTGAAGGAGTACATTCCTGCCTTACAGGAGAGACAGAAATGGCAAAAACTCAGACGAAATGCAGAAATTGGAGACCTTGTACTAGGAGGAGTGGTTGGCAAGGGGGCAGTGGCACATGGGTCGAATCGTTTGAATAGTTCACAGCAGAGATGGGCTTGTGGGAATGGTTGAAGTGAAGACTGGAGCGCCAACATCATTAGTGCGACCCATTCAGAAACTTTTTTTATTAGAAGAGTTGGGAAACCTTTACCGAGATTGAGACATTCTGTGTAACTAATTTCGAACAACTTATTCCTCTGACTTAATAATTAAGGGAATACATGTTGAGTTATTGTTGTAATGCTTCACTAAGTTGCACGTGGGGTGGGGTGTTAGCTGAGTTCCCAGATTTTTTGTTTTACATCAAATCTTGCAGATGTTTGGTACATTTTTCCATTGATCCTACTGACATTTCATCATGCATAGGGATTGGTATTGGAGTGAGTGAAAAGTGCTTTGGTGATAAAAATTCTCGTTATTGCCTATTAACAGTCTGAAATTCAGACCTTTTTAGTATTTGTTTCTTTGGGCAACTTGCCTTTTTTTTCTGGTGACATAACTAAAATTTCAGGCAACATGACTCAGGTTTCGGGTGACATGACTTTAGGCAAGATGATATTCGGGCAACTTGACCATAAACCACTTGAAGATACTGCTGACTAGAATGCCTTTTATCACAAGTTGTGAGAACGTCACTCCCAGGTTCCAGACCTTGCCAATTCTTCCCTTCCCTCCCCACCCCCCCGGAATGATCTCTTAATCCCTTTGAAAAACTCTACAGCCACAGCTGAAGAGTTTTATTACAGTTTTTATTTTACTGAGGGGATAGAAAATTAACAAACAAGAGCTTCACTTTTAGGCTTGGCTAAATCTATATATTAGATCTATATTACTTTGCATCAATTTTATTGGCTTAAATGCAAAAGTAGAAGATATTTTTGAAGTTGTAATAAAAACTTACTGGAGAGTATGCTAAAATCTGTTTATTTTTTCCTCTTTTAGATGTTACATTACATTAGTCTTGGCCCAAAAAATCGACAGCTGGGGTATTACAAATCCATATGGTTTACTACGCTGTAGATTGGCTCTTAAAATTTCTTAGGTGGGAAGGCTGCAAATACTCCATAAACCAAGTTTGGTGCGCCAAATATCAACCATTGAATTACATAACTTTCCATTATGGTTTTCCATTTTTCCGAAATAGGGAAAATGGTTTGAAAACAACTTTGTTTAGACACAAATACAAATATGTATTGAGGGTTCTCCCTAGTTTTCAGCACAACAGGTAAGGGACCTTTTCAAACCAGTAAAGCACATTTGCAGCTTCAGGCGGCTGGTCCTTCTCAACTTTGTCATTTCCTAAAGCATACAGTACATTGCGCCTACCAAAAATTTTCCATTGAAAAATTCATAATGTGAATAATACACCTTTAGGTTCAGAGGTTGAACAAAACAAAGTAAAACTTTGTTTAAAAGCATTATATCTGACTATGCCCTTTCCAAATTGCTTAATGTAAACTGGCCTTCCTTCAATTTCGGGTGATATCTTTGGCGTCACTTACATGGCATATCGCTGGAAAATCAGCGGTGCCACCTATGAATTGCATCACTTTGAACTCGAATTACGTTGAATAGTTGAATTCGTGCTCTAATTGTCTCAAATTCAGAACGTTTACGCTGTCAAGAGATTTTGTTTTCAAGGCTTCTTTCAAATCGTTGTCTGAAACACTTTTCAAGTAGAATTTCCCAATGAAGACTAGCTTTTTCCCCACGTGTTCGTTATACAGCCAGCAATTGTAGAGCTGTCAAGGTGGTTATTTCTGGCAATTGGCTGCTTTTCCATCGCCAGTATGTAACCTTTGTTTTGTTTATCCTTAAAAATTCTTGTAAAGCTTACCAGCTACTCTTTGTGACCTCTTGTTACTGGACAGGAAGGACAGCATTGTTTGCTGCCGTTTCATCATGGAAACTGAACAACTACATGACACCACATTTGCACGTGCCTCTGCACTGACAAATGTCATGAGATTTAGCAAAAAGCCCGTGAAAAATCACTCTTGCTTCGAAATTCGAAAGGTACCACTTAGTGTTAACTAACTAAAGCATACGTAGATCTATAATAGTGCACACTGTTGGCTTCTTATTACACTTTCTTACGAGATTAGCTCACCATAAATGCGTATTTTTTAAGGGTTCTGAGCGTTTGCAGGCGGTAATGAGTGCTCTTACAAGCGGTAGATCATACCGGTTACCACCTGATAAGGAGAACCCTGTGTGGAACCCTATGTGGAAACCTTAGGCGACCTCTCCTTTTCAAAATTACGGAGAATTCCCCGTGTCCACTTCCGGGAGAAAGCTGCATCTGAGGTGTATTAATAGCTTGCAACCATAAGCCAACAAAGCAATGAGTCACCACAGCAATTCCTTCTCCATGCTTTGGACCTGCATAACATGGTAAATTTCGCCAGTCAGGAATCGGATTGTGAGTCTAATTATGGCCTCTCGCTGATCCAGAAGACAATTGTAAAATCCTTCGAAACTGGTCTTTGTGATGATATTTCAGCATCCAACCTAAGAACCACCCTTCGTACCCCAGGGCTAACTGATGAGGAACTTATGAAACAAGTTAATGAACTAGCTTCACAGCAAGATGAGCATACCACAAAATTGGCAACTGAACACCAAAAAAGGGCCAAAGTAAACGCTTGCAAAGTCCCCAGGGAGGGAGGAGAACAGAGAGCCAGGAACCCAAGTTCAGACAGGAGCCAACAGATTCTTTCTGAAATCTGGCAGATGAAATCAGAAATTAACGACCTCAAAGGTAGAGTTAATGCCCAAAGCGGCCAGGTGGCAAAACCAAACTGAGGCAGATCCCCCTACAGAGGCCATAGAGGTGGTTACCAGTCAAAAAACCCAAGTTGGGGTTGTCAAAGTTGTAAAGAGCGTGGAAGAGGAGAGGAATGTGACCATTGTTTCACTTGAGGTATCTCTGGACATGTAGCGCGTGAGTGTAGAAGAAGAAGGCATCAGGCTAGTCATCTGGGAAACGACCAGCAACTATTCAGGTGGGACACAGAATAGTCGACAGTAACAGCTACAAGTCCCATCAATGTAATGGCACTGGCCAAGTTCAGTTGGAGAGAGTAAAGTTGTTGCAATGTTCAGAATGTAAAATGGTGAAATACTGTAGTCGGGCTTGTGAAAAGAAATACTGGCCAGACCATGAAGTGCTATGTACCACAATTTCACACATGTCACACAAAGCGGAGCCAAAGACCTTGGACCCTAGTGATAGTACCTTTGTTAGTCATCTGACACCACGACAGCATGCCACAGTGGTAGGATTGGTGGAGAAAAGATGCACTGTTAAAGGAGAAATCAATGGTCATTCAGTAGGTGTACTGTGGGACACAGGGGCCCAGCTTTCGTTTATATCCAACAACTTTCTTGAGGAAGAATTTGTCTGGTTTTGTTGTTAAAGATATTTCGGAATTGCTAAACATCAAACTAAACTTGATTGCTGCTAACAGTAGCGAGATGCCACACATAGGATGGGTGGAGCTAAATTTCAGACTACTGCCTTACAAAAATGATTTGAAAGTTCCACTTCTTGTTACAGAATAACATTTGGACTCGCCATTAATTGGTTCTCATGTTATAGAAGAAATTATTGGAGATAGCAATGGGGAAGTGGTGTTGTCCCAAGCTATCACCTCCAGCTTCCCTGACCTTGACAGCCGAACAGCTCGGGCATTTGTGAATTTTATTAAGAACCTTAATCAAGAGGAACTTTGCTTTGTTCAAACTAGCAAGCATGACACCACTATACCACCAAAGCAGAGTCAAAGAGTGACTTGCAGAGCAAATACGGGACCAGTGGGAAGACCTACGCCAGTGCTGTTTGAACCTGATGAGACCAGCCCATGGCCTAATGGTTTGGAGGTCTCTGAGACCCTGCTGACTGTAAAGAAAGGAAAATCAAGTCAAGTGGACATTGACATCACCAACAACACCAGCCATGAGATTTGGCTGAGACTGAGACTTGGCCGACTACAACTTGTCCAGTCGGTGATACCAGTTGAAGTGAAGATAAAAGAGCCTGAGAGTAGTGCCAGAGACACCCAACCGGAGGGGTACAAGTATCAGAGACTACAGAGCCAGTCCAAACAGTTAATGAAAGGTTAGGAGGGGTTCCGATAGGGATTCCCCTGCATATCAGAGACATAGACCTGGAAGTTCTGACACCTGGTCAGAAAGAGATGGCTTTATAGTTGCTCACGGAGGAGGCTGATTCTTTTGCTAAAGATGATAATGATGTTGGATGCATACGTGACCTTGAACTTGACATAGATTTAGAGCATTATACATCTGTACAGAAGAACTATGTAGCAGTACCAAAACCACTCTATCCAGAGGCCAAGGCCTACATTGAAGATTTGTTAAACCAAAATTTTATCAAGAAATCATCATCCTGGTACAGCTCTCCAGTCGTGTGTGTGAGAAAAAAAGACCAAACCTTACTGCTGTGAGTGGATTTCAGAGCACTGAACAAGATGACACGACCAGACCGCCACCCGATACCCTGAATACAAGTGATGTTGGATAACCTCAGTGGCAACTCATGGTTTTCTGTTCTTGACCAGGGGAAAGCTTACCATCAAGGGTTTATGAGTTCAAATAGCCAGCCTTTTGACAGCCTTCATTACCCCTTGGGGTTTGTATGAGTGGGTCTGGATACCATTTGGTCCTTCCTGTGTGCCTGGAGCATTCCAACATTTTATGGAGAACTGCTTAGGAGACTTTAGAGACACTGTCTGTGTACCCTACCTGGATGACATTATCATATTCAGTGCCACCTTTGAGGATCACATTGAAAACACATGCAAGGTTCTTTGACAACTAAAAGAATATGTAGTCAAACTGAAACCTCGGAAATGTAAATTGTTTCAGAGAGAGGTTACACTCCTTGGGCGCATTGTGTCAGAAGAGGATTACAAGCTAGATCCATCCAGTGTTAAGCCTGTCCTTGCACTCAGAGACTTGCCTCCAAAGACAGTCAGTGAGGTGCCCAGACTTATGGGTTTCCTGAACTCTTACTGGCGATATGTTGAGGACTTTTCTAGAACCGCCAAGCCTATCTATGATCTGGTGAAGACACCTAGTCGCCCTCCACAGGAGGTTCAGTGGGACAAACCTATGAAGGACTGCAGTAACAATGGCCAATTACCGGCAAACACCTAGTGGATTGGACCGACATTCATCGATCTGCCTTGTGGACCCTTATCAACTCAATCACAAGTGCTCCAGTAATGGCATATCCTGACTTTCAGAGACTATTTGTGTTCCATAAAGACACCTCCAAGGATGGCTTAGGTGCCGTGTTGTATCAGTATCAGGATGACATTTTCCGTTTTGTTGCATATGGGTCGCGCAACTTGACTCCAGCTGAGAAGAATTACCACCTCCATTCTGGGAAATTGGAATTTCTAGCCCTCAAATGAGCTATCTGCGATCAGTTTCAAGACTATCCCTATTACGCACCAAGTTTTAAAGTGTTCACGGATAATGACCCACTCAACTGTGGCTTATCCTCTGCAAAACTGAATGCCACCAGTTTGTGCTGGATTGGAGAGTTAACTGATTTCAATTTCACTATACACTATCGCCCAGGAAAAGCCAATGTTGATGCTGACGTTTTATCTCGAATGCCTTCTGAGGACACAGCTTATACAGAAATAGTAACACAGGATATCCTTCAGGCTATTGTATTTTCAGCAAAATCTCAAGACTGAGGACAAGTGAATTGGGTGTCCGCCCTCACAGGAGACCACAGCATCCTATCAACTGACTCATTTAGAAGAGAAGAATCCACAGGACCAAGAATAGACCTCAAGCATGCACAAGCCACTGACCAGGTGGTTCGTCAAGTGAGTGATTTAATCCAGCATGGCCAATGACCACCAGCAGCAGAGAGAAAACATCAGTTGGGTGAGACGTAACTTCTCCTGCATGAATGAGATAAACTATCCCTTGATGAGGATGGTATAATCAAACGATGTAAAGGAACTAGGACTCAAGTTATTGTACCCAGACAGCTTTGTTCACGTATCCTCAAGGAACTCCATGAAACATGGGTCATCTCTGGGTGAACTGCACACTGAACCTCGCCAGAGAGCGCTTCTATTGACCCCACATGCAGCGAGATATTGAACACCATATTGGATATGTCTGTTCATGCGTTAAACAAAAGGCCCCCCCGCTTAAGACTAGAGGCCCACTAAATCCCATTGTGACTACCTTGCCTTTTGAACTAATTGCCATTGACTTCCTTCATTTGAAGAAGAGTAGAGGAAGGTACAAATATATCCTCATTGTGATGGACCATTTCACACGCTATGCCCACGCCTATGCTACAAGAAACAAGTCAGCTAAGACAGTTTCCCAAGAACGTTACAACAACTTTATTCTCCGGTTTGGTTTTCCGTTCAGAATTCACCATGATTAAGGGGAGAATTTGAAAATTGCCTCCATCAGGAGCTCGAGAAGCTCTGTTGAGTGGAACATTGTCACACCACCCCCTATCACCCCCAAGGGAACAGTCAAGTTGAGCACTTCAACCGGACACTTTTGGGAATGCTTCGTACCATGCCAGAGACCCAGAAATCACGTTGGGCAGAACACTTGAACCATGTGGTACACACTTATAACTGCATAAAACACGAATCAACTGGCTACTCACTGTTCTTCCTCCTCTTTGGTTGCTACCCCTGTTTGCCAGTAGACTTAATGTTTGGAACTGAAGATGAAACCAACCATGTGAACTACTCACAACATGTCGAAAAGTGGTGAAAAGCAATGACAGAGGCATAAAATTAGCAAGCACGAAGTCCCACAGTATCCATCCATGCCTCAACCTGTGTTCCAGTCGGTTAACCAGTTCCCTGTTCCCTCACCTATCATGTATCAGCCAAGGAGTGATCTGATGCAAGCACCCATAACCATGAACTCTGGGCACGTACCTGTACCTGGCTTTGTGTTTTAAGCGAATTTTTAGTGAATTAATTTGTTTGAAAAAAAATGCACTTAGATACCCGTTTGATTTCTTGTCTTAGAAACGAGTTCCAGTACTTCCAAATGATACGAGTGTACCCTATGGACGGGAGATGCTACCGTAAATTTCAGTTGCTGCAGCCTTTTATTCGAGATTGATACGTCAGGATCCTATTGATTTACGAGAAGATATGTGTAACTTTCAGTATCATTCCCCTTTACAGGTGTGAAACCTCTTAATGTGTGCTATTCACATACACAGTTTATGTGCAAGTGTCAGGGATGACACTTTTCTTTGGGGGGGGGAGAGTTTGTTAAGGTGTAAACAAGTATAAATAAGCGATAACTGTAACGGAAACACGTAGCTTGTGACGTAGTCACCTACATCCGGGATAGTTGAAAACAGTGCTTGTTGTAGTTTGTGACTAGTGGTTCTTAGGGCACGAGTAACATAACAATTACACATGAACATGTTTGAACTCAAAACTGTTAGAAATTATATTGGGAACAATGTGGAATGTGCATACTGCACCATACATGTATGCGTACAGCATCATATTCTGGCACACACTCTCTTACCTGCGGTGCAACGTTTTTTTTTTGCTGGCGTGACTTTTTTTCCGGCACAACTTTTTTTTGCTGGTGCGACTTTTTTTTGTTGGTGCGGCTTTTTTTGCTGGTGCAACTTTTTTCGCTGGCGCAACCTTTTTTTCCTGGCGCGACTCTTTTCTCTAGTGCTCATTTGTAAACCGCTGCTAGTTTTATTGCGGGCTCAAAGTACGAACACATGTAATTGTGAGCAAGATGGCTGACTCGTCTGACTCTGATCTAGAGAAGGTGAGTAGTACTCTATTTAGTTCTGAATACTGCCATATTTGTAAACGAATTGAGAAAATGAATAGAGGGAAGGTAGTAAATTTTAATGTTTTGCTTTTTTGTGTTGACAGTGTAAATTATCCGTCGAAAAACAAAATCAGGCTATGCTTGAAAACCACAACAGGCAGAACAAGCTTGATTCTTACTTTATTTTACGCTGACAAGAAATTTCAAGTATAGCAATACTCTTAATAAATATCTGGTCCTAAATTTAGGTCAAAAATTAAGCAAAAAATCGTTTGAAGACAACATTTCAAGTTGTAAATGCAAAAAGGAAAAAACAGGAGGAAGATCTCTCAAGATCTTACCTAATCAGTGCAAAATCTTGTTAGTAGTGTACATCAAAAGATCTCGGAAGATCTTAGGGAGATGTTCAACCTTGATTCAGTTGATTTCTGGTTGGCACACGAATAACGATTATATCAAAAATAATATTATCATGAAATGCAGTCTGTTTTAAACAATATCAAGCTGTACTTTTAGTTTTTATCCTATGATGTTGTTGATGCATTTACAGGTTTGTAACTTTCTACGACAACAAGGAGTGGAGGAAAGTGTAGTTGAGAAATTTAAGGAAGAAAAGGTTAGCATTTGGTCGTTTCATACCTAGCACCCCTCCAGGCAAGGTTCTGTGGCATTAGAGGGTATATTGAAACTAACTCCTAAGCAGATGCCTGTGAGTTGTCATAGCAAGCCAAAATCACTTGCTAGTCAATTAACTTCAGCTGGCTACTTTTGTGTCATTTTACCATCAACAACATATTTTATTAAGAACAAAAAACCATTGCTTAAACCATCATGACCACTTACTATTTCTTATCAACCTTCCACTTCAAAATTGTGCACTGATCAATAATATAGATATCTCAATCTCCCCTCCCCTCACAAACATACACACACCCAGACAAGGTGGAGATTTGACTTGACATCGTCACAAATGTTAATAAACTCCCACACCAATGGGGTATGACAAACTTGAAACTTCATTTGCATGTAACACAAATTATGACTTTATTTCATAGAACAATAAGAGCCAAAGAATTACACAGAGTGATCAACATGGTGGGCGTTGAACATGTGGGCATTGAAGGAGGCAAATTTATCATCGTTGACCATGCATCTGAGACTAAAGAGACTACTACTTAGCTTACTACTAATCGCAGTGAAACTCAGTTCAGTTGGACTGGCACGCCTGGAAATTTCGAGTCTTTCATTTTTCACAAGCTTGGTTTCTCATTAGCCGACATTTTGTTGAAGACCAACAACGGAACATGCCCCATTTCGAAAACTGCAAACATGAAACCTACACTCAAAGACTAAAACCTTCCTGCTTCAGAGAAAAGTGGTACATGCACAATTCACAAGAAACTCGCTTCGCCAGACTTGTGAAGCTATACAACTTGACATACACGCAAGCTCCGCAATTACTTCAAGTGAAGTAGTTCACAACAACCTTGAGCAAAAAGACGATGATCAGCAAGAAGAAGAGCTGAATTTAATGGCAGATGAGAAGTCCGACAGTGATGCCATGGATGGTGGAACTAGTTGTTTTTGAATAACTTCAAAACCACCGCCGACTCCATTGAGGTGTCAATTACTAATGTGGGTGAGAAATTTCCGGCCGAAGTTGCTAAAATCTGGTCGGAAATTGATAGCATTAAGTCTAATGTATTACCAACAACACACAGCAGCCATCAGTCCCAATTATTGCTAGAGCTAAACAAGCTTCCACTCAAGTGTTCAACTTACGAGTCAACCATCGACAACCTTGAAAAGGAAAAGCCTAGTCTGCTCAAAGTTATAAAAATTCTCTCGAGTTCAGAAGATCATGGAAACTCTGACCCCACACATTCTTCAATCAGCAATAAACCAACTGACGGTGGCGAATGGACTAAAGAAAGCAATGTGAAATCGAAGAAACAGAAAAACAAGAAAAGTAAACAGAATGGAACAGATGCAAACGAAGATACAGTAAAACACCTTAACGATAATAATTCCAGCTCATACGCACCGAAACAAATTACTTCAAATTTGACCCAGTTGACCGATCAGAAACCCTGTGTTATTATCGTGATTTGATGTTAAAATTTATTAAGAGTCGAAAACTTTCCAGCCAAATTTCTAACCAAAGCTTGACTTATGTCAAGGCCTTTCCAGGGGTGACAGTAGAAGATATGTCCGACTTCGTAATTCCCTCTCTCTGCAGAAAACCTGAAGAAGTTATCCTTCATGTTGGCACGAACAACCTCAAGTTCTCTAAGCCACAAGAAATTGCTGAAGGTATCATCAACCTGGGATTAAAGATACAAAATCACTCTCCAAATTGCAAGATAACTATTTCATCGTTGATTTCAAGGTCAGACCAAACTCTTCACAGCAAAATCAAGGAGGTGAACAAAATTGTGAACCAGTTTGCCAAGCAGCATGCCTGGAGAACAATCCCTCACTCCAACATCAAGAACGAACCTCTTAATGCTGGTGGACTTCACTTAAATGTAAAAGGTACCAAACTATTCGCTAAAAATCTTATCTCACATCTAAGGAACTCGTGACCCTCTACCAATCCCGAATCTGTTCTTCCAAGTAGCATTCTCTCTAGTACTAATAAATTTATTCCTAATACTCAGGGCTTCAAAATGGCTTGTTTAAATATAACTAGTCTTTAGAAAAGTGTTGATGAACTTCGTGTCCTTTTACAGAATAATAGCCTTGATTTGTTAGCTATCAACGAGACACGTTTAAATGAAACTATTGCTGATAATGAGATCAGCATTAGTGGCTCTGATATCATTCGTCGTGTTTGATCTTTAAACGGCCAAAACCGTGGTGGAGTTTGTTTTTATGTGTGTTCTAACATTTATCATATTGTGCGTGAGGATCTCGTATCTGATCAACTCGAAAATCTTTCGATTGAAATTGTCAAACCAAGAAGTAAGCCATTTATTGTTGCAACGTGGTATAGACCTCCCAATTCACCTGTTGAATTATTCTCTGCATTCGATGACTTTGATGCGGATGGAAAAGAAATATGGGTGATTTCAACTGTAATGTGCTTCCTGTGT
>CALNXJ010000020.1:1315000-1332500 GCA_942486045.1 Pocillopora meandrina | reverse complement strand
AAAACAAGATGAAATCACATCTCCATTGGAAAAGAGCATTAATAAAGTAATTAACTTGAATTTTCTTTTCTCAGATGGATATTTCAGCAGTCCTAAATGCGAATGGTGATACCCTTAAAGATATGGGGCTCTCGACAGCAGCACCGCTCAAGAGAAGCAACACAAGGAAGAAAAGGAATCCAAAAGACGAAGACTACTAGAGGCATTCTTGTCTTCAAAGAAAGATAGGTCTACTAAGCTTATGACTACTTCAGGCAACAAACAGGAAAAGAAAAAACTTGAAAAGGAAAAAGAGTGCTCCAAACGAGTACAAGTTGTATGGAAACACTTCCAAGAGGAGGTCGAACTCTATGTTTTTGTACCTCTGTCTAAGGGAGACGGTAGTAGGTATGCAATCATGCCGTTATCAAGTAACGGAGTAGACGTTATGAAACTTTGTTAGTCAATCCCTTTCCCTAATGGAGTGTCATATTTTGGGAAAACAGAAGACATGCTATTTGCTCTTGGAAATTTTCACAATGAACAAATGGGTGTTACCTTGGAAGTGAATGGGAGAGAGCTACCTTTCAAAATTGGAAAATACATGGAGGCTTTTAAACCGAAAGATGTCAGGCTATCCTTGTTGTCCAAAAAGTTGACAACTAGCAGTGATGAAAGTGATGATGGTTTACCACCTATGATAATGAGATTTGGAGATGCAAGCAATGGTATTAACACAACACTGCACTGTGAGCGCAATTATGGTAACTTAAAGTTCCACTTAACAGCCAGTCATCAGAAATTGTTGGACTGAAAATTTCCCACTAATTTTTCAATATGCTTAGACATGATGCTTGGGCACTAGAGGGGCTCAGTTATTATCATAAACTAATAAATTAATGTCTAAAAGTTGTAGTGTGACCTTCAAGAAGTAGCTGTGTCATGCTGAGTCATCCCTGAATCAATATATAAATAGAATCTGTTGTAATGTTACAGAACATTCTAGATGCTCAACTGTACCTATAATAGCCGAGCTTGTGACTAGATGTAGCGAGTAGTTTAGTTGCTGGTATAGCCCATCAGACATCAATAAACGTGTATGGAAGTGGATTACAAAATTGAAGACAAATTTCACAGATCCAAGCGAAGACAGAGAAATAAATCGCAGGTGCTAAAAGAATCCAGCAGTGTTATTGGACAGACCAGGAGCCTTAATACTGCCACTTGTGAAATTTGAAGTGAATTTCCAGGTTCACACATTGAGGAAACTGCATTTCTGCGAAAGGCCAGAGCCTAGTATACACTTAGCAAACGTTTCATGAGGACAACAAAGAACTAACAGAATGGACGATCAAGAGGACCCTCTGGTGCAAGAGAACCCTCCAGAGGCACCTCTAGCGCAACCTATTGTGCCACCTACACAGGTGATGATGTACAGTCAGTTACCAACGCCACCTCCAATGAATCTCAAGGAGTACCAGGCTGGACTTTTTTCAGAGAGAGTTGGAAGAGCTATAAGTTAGCAACCGAACTTGATAAGAATCCCAAACCAGTCATCTTGGAAACTCTTAAGATAGTTCTGGGAAGAGAAACTTACCAAATAGCTTAAAATCTGCTTGTAGCTGATTGCACAGATCCTGATAGTTTCTTGCAGGCCCTGAGGCAGCATTTTGAACCACAGAGGAATATTATTTTTGAGCGTTACCTGTTCAACAGTGCCAACCAAGAAAACGAAAATATTGATCAATACCTGAACAGACTGCAAAAGCCAGCTTATAGTGCTGTGTGACGAACTGATTCGAGACAGACTGGTCATTGGAATCAAAAGCCATGAAGTCAGAAAAGGACTACTCTGTGAGAAGGCTCTCACTCTCAATACAGCCTTAAACATAATTAGAGCTGCAGAAACAGCCAGCGATCAACTGAAAAAGATTGATGGAGAAACAGAAACTTCAGTACATGCTGTCATGTACAGAGGAAAGAAACCAGATTTTACATAACAAGTAGAAATAATGAAACAATGTAAATATTGTGGAACAAACCACAATTTGCACCACTGTCCGGCTTATGGAAAAAAAATGCAGCAAGTGTAACATGAAGAATCATCTTCCTAAGATATGCAGAAGTCGAGATCAAGAATCTCAAAGGAGAACACAGAAACCTGTGAAGAGCGTTTCCAAGTAACCTACGAGGAGTATTCATCGAATTGAAGCTGAACCAGCAATCACTGATGATAAAATTTACTGCATGTATTCAGTCATTGACAGCAGCCGTTCTAAATTCATGATTGAGCCTCAGCTAAGAAGTGCACAGACAATTAGATTGAGGTAACCATGCAGATTGAGAGTGGATCAGAGACAAATGGTTTGAGAATGGAAGATTTTGTAAAGATTCAAAACCGACCAGACTTCAAGAAAACTTGTGCCATTTTGAAAGCGAACAATGGAGAACGTGTGTTTCCCAAAGGTGAAGTCTACCTTGACATCCAGATTGGAGGAAAGATAACCAGAGCAAAATTCGTAGTGATTGATGATGCTCCAAGGTCACTGTTATCAGGGAAAAACATGAGAGGAGTTGGAACTTCTGTCTATTAAAAGAGAATTACTTGTCAACTCAGTTTCTGACGTGAAAGGGTTGACCAAGAATGCTATTTTACAAAAACACAACGATGTATTCACCAGGCTAGGGTACATTGGAAATTACAATATTGAACTGACAGAAGAAGCATCACCAAAACAAGATGCGCCCTAGAACCGTACCCATTGCACTGAGAGACAATCTCAAGAATAAACTTCAACCGTGTTCACATTGGGCCTCAATTATGATCGAATTATAATCGAATTAAATATGAAATGGGTTCACATCAACTAATTACAGTCCCTGATTATAATTGGATTACAATTACTTCAAACAACCCCAAGGGGGTTGTTTGAAGGAATTACAGTGCATGATTGAACAAAATGGCGGACACATGGTGGTTTGAGGAAACCAAACTTTTGATCGCCTTATGGAGTGAAGAGGCAGTGCAACATGAGTTAAACACCATGCACAACAAGAAACTCGTATGGGACAAAATAAGCCAAGGAATAGCCGATGAAGGGTACTCGAGAAGTGCACAACAGTGTCGTGTTAAAATTAACAACCTCAAGCAAAAATATCGCAAGATTCGCGACGGCAACAAAATTTCTGGAAACCAACAAAAAGAAAGGGAGATGTTTGAACCAATGGACCATGTTCTTGGCTGCAAACAAACCTCAAAACCTAGAGTGGTTGTTGACTCGATGCCAAGCAGTTCTAAAGAGGACGAAAAGATTTCCAAAGTGACGTATCCTGATGATGGTGATGAAGCCTTTGGCAGTGTGGTTGATGTTTCGTTCTCATCCCTCTTCAATGACGATGAAAACGTTGCGGCAACTCCCAAAGAAAAGAGCAGATGTACAAAGACAACCGACATAAGCCTGGTGAAGAATCCAAACATTGCAAGCAAAGACGGGATAGAACATGTTTCTACGCAGCCTTCTACCTCAACAAAAGATCCGAAATTTACTGGCAAGAAACGCAAGAAACCTTGTAAAGGGGATAAAATTTCTGAAGCATTATCAACATTTGCCGAAGTACAAAGGGAGCAGCAACAGTTATTTATGGAGATGGAGGAAAGACAGGCCCAAAACGAATTGGAGTTGGAAGAAAAACGAATGAAGCTTGAGCAAGAAAATGACCAACGCAGGAAGCATTTATCATGCAAATGATACAGATATTTGCTAAGAGCAAAGACACATGAACTGTGGTCCCGCAACGTTGACTGATCAGGTTAAAATAAACAAATTAATATATTGTGTTTAGTTATAAGAATATTTAATGGCTGTACTTCATATCGTTCCTTTTGATCAAGAACTCCACTGGTATAATTTTTACAAAGGGATTAATCAATGTGTCATGCCAAAAGCTCGGAGGGCAAGCACGTTATGTACATTTCATCAATCATTCTGTGCAAAACAACTAATTAAATAGTAAATAAAATTGGTTTAACGTTATAGTTCTGCCTGGTTCTTATAGAAAAAAAAAAGGGAGAAAAAAGTGGCCACTAAAACAATTTGGAAGCAATAAAACCGATCATAAAACTATTACAAAACGAAACAAATGGTGTTAAAATATATGATATAGTCATAAACTATCGCAGAGGGCATTCCTAATAGCTTCTGCCTGCCTTTCGTCTGCCATTCTTGCAGGAGCAAGTTCGACAATCTGCAGATTTTCATTATCTAGCCAGTCTTCATTATATTCTTCGTTGTTGATTTCACAAATGTTGTGAAGAACACAGCATGCACCCACCATTACTGGCACTCTGTCGGTCTCGCAATCTAGCCTTTTGAGGAGGCAATGCCACCGACCTTTCAGTCTACCAAAACTGTTTTCCACAACCATTCTTGTTTAGCTCAGTTTGTTGTTAAAGCGAAGTTGTTTCCTTGACAAATTGCCGGTGTTCTTGTAAGGTGTCATTAACCATGGTTTCAGAGGATATGCAGGATGACCCAAAACAACTGGAGGAATTTCAACGCCTGATATTTGTCTTGTCACACGAGGGACACGGGAACCTATTTGGGCTTTCAGATATAGGGCAGAGTTCGTTAAAACTCGCGCGTCATGGACACGTCCTGGCCAAGAAATGTTGATATTCCAAAAACATAAGCGACTATCCACAAATCCTTGTAAAATAAAGGAGTAAAACCCTTTCCTTATGTGATAATCTTCTGGATCATCTTTTAGACAAATAATTGGTATATGGCAACCATTGATCGCCCCAATTACCTGTGGGAACCCCGTGTTTCCCTCAAACTCGTCCATAATTTCTTGTAGGAATACTAATGTATCTTGACAAACAATGACAGGTTATAGCCTCACAAACACTGTTAACAATTTCATAAGCTGTAGAACGGCCAATTCCCATTAACTAAGCAAGTGTTCTGTACTCTACATTAGTGGCCAATTTCCACAGCATCACAGCCACATGTTGTTGCAAAGGTACTGCCTTCTGAAAGCACGTATCTCGTTTTACTATGTAATGTTCAAGTTCAGTACACAGCTTGTTAAATGTGTCTTGCCCCATTCGGAAGTGCTCCATCCAATCCTTATCATCCCACTCTTGCTGAATCAAAGTCCACCAATGCTCGCTCCTTGGCTTACTCCAAACTGTTCTAACAATGGTTTGATCAACAACTATCAGCAGGAACGCCAAAACAAGGTAAGCGCTTGCTTGACCAAAAACTGTCTCATCTGTTGTTACTGTTTCAGACGGCGTATTTTCCTTCTTCTAGCCTTCAAAGCTTCCTTTGCCTTTCTTCGGCCTTCAAATCAAGTATTGTGGTGAATATCATGGCCACTGTTCGATAGGGCACCATTTTGTTCTCAACTTTAGATTGCGAGGTTACCCTGAATAGTCTATTTGAATTTTCGCAGATGTGAACAGAACCATAATTGAATAAAATCGAAAGGAGTATGATAGATTGAATTGTAATTCAGTTGAATGTAATTAACATATAGTGTGAACACAGCATTCATGAAATGGAGCAGAAAGGCCACATAGCAAAAGTTGATGAACCAACAGACTGGGTGAGCAGTGTGGTGTATGTGAAGAAGCGCAAGGCCAACTACGTGTTTGCCTGGATCCTAGAGAATTGAACAAGCATGTCAAAATACCAAAGCTCTGCCTTCCAACTATTGATGATGTAACCTCCAGGCTTGCTAAAGCGCATAGTCCTGGACGCCAAAGATGGGTTTCTGCGAGTGAAGCTAGATGAGGACTTTAGCAAATTATGTGACGATAATGTTTTCGCTCGCTACACTGGACTTTCGCGGGAAACGTACAAACAGGGGGAAATAACTCGGTAGAGACCACTTGGCTAGTGAGGACGGAAACTTGTCACGATTTCCTGGTACACGGAGATCTGCTTTGAGTGAGCTTGTACGGACATCAAGGAAGGGACAGTGTTTTGGTTCCACAATAGACTTTTATTCTAGGTCAAGTCAACAAGCGACATGACCTCTAGCGTACTCAAGTTTGTTATCATCAAAGCTGTACAAGGTACTTGCTTAAGAACTAACTTGTGTGAGGTGCTACTGTTACACAAATTGCAATATTTGAATAAGGACACAAGGAGCGGAAAAAGTCTCTGAAGTTAAACCAAACTACTTAGGCATTCCATCTGTTTCTACAACGAAAATAATCTCAAAATTAAAAGGACGGATACAATAAACTCAAGGCCTAAGTAGGAAACTTAGGTGCAAATTCACAGCTCTGGTATAGAAAATCCTACCTATCTTAATTACAGCAGGGCAGCTTAGGAAATAAAAACGGAAAAGAAATTAAAAGTTTCTGCTTATATATGCAAGGTTGGTTTGGAAACTATCGTATGAAAAGAAATTAAAGTTACGAGTATAAACTCAGCTGCTAACTATCATGAGGACCAATTTTTCCAGAAAGACCATTAACCCCTATATTTACCTAAAAAAAAAACAGTAAAAAATAACAAAAGTGCTGACATGCAGGTGCATAATGAAAGCGAGTAACAAGCAAAATCTATTCCAAAAGCTACTGTGGTTTTTATACATTTTTTTGATTTACTAAAATGAAAGGACTCAAATGAACTCAAATAAATTGGAAATGGTTAAATTTGAAAGTTTAAGAGTAAATATGTTCCAAACAAAATCAGTAACTTTTCCTGTAACAATTAACAACATTTTACACTCCTTTTGTTAGATACAAGTGGCTTAGGATGCCCTTTGGCATATGTAGTGCACCAGAAGAATTTCAGAGACATGTCAATGAAATTATTGAGGGCGTGGAAGGCGTACCTGCTATAGCTGATGACCTGTTAGTAACTGGAACGGGAAAAACCCATGAGGAAGCCTTGGCAGACCATGACAGAAATCTGATTGCATTGCTACAGAAATGCAGGGAGTGAAACTTCAAACTGAACAAGGACAAGCCTGTCTTCAAACAACAGAAGTTGAAGTACTGTGGTCATATCTTGACTTCTGAGGGTATTTTACCAGATCCAGCCAAAGTTGAAGCCATCACTCAGATGTCGAGACCACGCAGTAAGACTGAAGTGAGAAGACTACTTGGAACGATCAATTATCTGGGCAAAATTTTATCTCAGCTATCCAACGTATCTGAACCTCTCAGAAACCTAGCCAAGAAGCAAAACCAATTCATTTGGTCGAAAGTTCACCAAGATGCCTTCAACAAGTTGACTCGGCTGATCTCAGAACCGCCACTACTCCCTTACTATGACTTGGAGGAAGAAGTAACAATTGAGACAGATGCAAGTGACTGTGGACTATGAGCTGTTCTACTTCAAGCTGGCAGACCAGTGGCATTTGCTAGTCGCACTATGACTGAGACTGAGAGACGTTACTCTTAGATTGAGAAGGAATGACTTGCACTGGTGTTTGGTTGTACACGATTTGACCACTATCTCCATGGAAGAGAAAAGATTACAGCAGTCACAGATCATAAGCCTCTAGAAACCATACTTGCCAAAGTATCAACAGCGTGCCCAAGAGGTTACAAGGCATGATGCTATGACTGCAAAAGTACCGCCTGAATATTGTGTACAAAAAGGGAACCCAGATGTACATAAGTGATCATCTGTCAAGATCTGCCTTCCCAAATGGCCAAACGCAAAAGAAGGAAATAAGGGATTATGAAGTATTTACAATTCACGCAGAACTTCTAATGAAAGAGATCGAAGGAACAGATCCAAATATCTTTCATAATATGACAGATGCAACCCTTCCCAAAGTAGCAACAGCAAATCTCATGACCTTAGCTGAACTTATAGCAAACGGATGGCCTGAGGACAAGACGCAAGTACCGCCCAATGTCCAAGACTATTGGCCGTATAGAGATGAACTAGCAGTTCAGGATGGAATAATCTACAGAGGAACGAGAGTGCTCATTCTCACAGCTATGCACTCACAGATGTTAGAAAAAACACACTCCACTCACCTAGGAGCAGAAGGATGCATGAGACATGCAAGAGATATATTGTATTGGCCATGGATTCATCATGATATCAAATATCTCTACGATAACTGTTCCATGTCAGGAAGCTAAGCCAGATTAACCTAGAGAAACCATGCAGAGCCAGCCTATCCCAAAGAGATGGCAGCAAATAGTCGGTACTGATCTTTTCAGTGTGAAGAAAGACGTCGACTTGGTAGTTGTGGATAATCTCACAAAATACTGGGACTTAGAGCAACTGAATGACACTGATACCGAGTCCACAATCTTACAAATGAAGAAGATTTTTTTGCCAGCGCGACCTTTTTTCGCTCGCGCGACCTTTTTTTCCTGGCGCGACTGTTTCCTCTAGCGCTTATTTGTAGACCGCTGCTAGTTTTATTGCGGGCTCAAAGTACGAACATGTGTAGTTGTGAGCAAGATGGCTAATTCGTCTGATTCCGATCTTGAGAAGGTAAGTAGTATTTAATTTAGTTTTGAATACTGCCGTATTCGTAAACGAATTGAAAAAATGAGTAGAGGGAAGGTAGCTAGTTTTATTGTGTAATTTATCCGTCGAAAAACACAAAACCAGGCTATGAAAACCACAACAGGCAGAAAAAGCCTGATTCTTACTTTACTTTACACCGAAAAGAGATTTCAAGTCTAGCTATACTCTTAATAAATATCTAGTCCTAAATTTAAGTCAAAAATTAAGAAAAAAATATTTTTCAGGAACAAGTCTCAACCGTGTTATCATTTATTGGCACTAGGTCTTTTCAACCTTCTGGGAGGTGCCATAGTCCTAAATGTGATTTTTTTTTCTTAATCAGAGTTACTGGAATCCCACGTCATACCAACCTCAAGCATCAGACGAGCTTCAGTTAAGAAGAAGCAACAGAACAAGAGATACCATGATAAGAAAGCAACGCTGCTACCCCCGCTTGTTGTGGGAGATAGTATTCGCTCCAAGATCAGGCCTCAGTCATCACCCCTGTGGACACAAGGAAGTGTGGTCAGAAGAGAATCTGAGAGATCTTACATAGTGAAGGCCGATGGCTGTGAGTACAGGAGTCAGTGTCACATCAGAAAAAACAGAGAAATGACAACGCCCAAAGTCATTGTTACAGACCCTTCTTTAGACTTTCCTATGGGCCCACCCACACAGTCAGATGCAGCCTTGCCAACTGCCCTACAGCCAAAGTCCACAGAAATACCTGGAGTCAACGATGAAACAGGACAAATGCAGTGGAGTGACATTAAAAAAATAAATCAAAATCAGAACCAGTAAAAATTCGACAAGGTGTAAGAAGATCACAGAGACAAGTCAAGCCAAACTCAAAGTATAGACTTTTTTCTGTTTAAAAAACCTTGGAGACATTTAATAGACTGCAATAGGCAATGTGATTTCTCGTGATTTCCTTCATGAATTGTTCGTCAGTCTTTGTAATGAAGAGAGGATGTAGTGTGACCTTCAAGAATGTTCTAGAAGTGGCTGTTTCTTGCTGAGTCATCCCTGAATCAATAAAGAAATAGAATCTGTTGTAATGTTACGGAATGTTCTAGATCCTCAACCCTACCTATAAAGGCCGAGATTGTAACTAGATGTAGCGAGTAGCTTAGTTGCTGGTAGAGCCCGTCAGATATCAATAAAGGTGTATGCTATAGAATACAAGACGTCCACACTTCAAAAGTAAGGAACATTTGCCCTTTTTAAGTAAGGAAAACTTATTTGCAACATTGAACTTACTTATATATGTTGTGGAGTAGCAGGGATTATAGTATGTACTTGGTACGGTGTTATCCTAATTGGCATAAAGATAAGAAATTGATATCTAGGACAGGATTTCAGCATTGCATTTACGGACGAGGAAATATACCTTGGAAATCTGTTTCATAAAGACAATATTGTATAAAAATTGGATTGCTCTGCATTTTTTCAACCTAAACTTGTCCTTGAATGTTGCGTTCTCTCACTGGCACCCCTTTGTTGTATGATACTATGATATTTCAATACGATTTTTAATTCATATGTTATTCATAATAATTAGAAAACATTTCCTATACACTAATTAGTGGCAAGAGTACCTCAAATAGACTACTAGACTTATGTGAGGAAGTTCCCTCATTTGCAGTTAAAATTATAAATATTATAATATTTATTGTGTACACTTGACTTCATAAGAATTATTGTAATGGTATCGGTAAAAAGTTGCCGTTTATGTCAACTGTGAATGCACGCAGTGCCATTTTACTCGATGACACTAAGTCTTGTGTTCGTTTTAGTCTCAGTCATATACTTGTTGATGTTTGTTTAAATAGCACTTACTTCCCAGTGGCATGTTTTGTAATAACTCTTTGTTACTCTTACTGTTTGTTTAACGTAGAATGCGCAATAGTGACTTTTTACAGATTTTACCCTGACAAATGTCAGACTATTTTGCCTATTCAAAGGAGACACCTCGGAATTAATGAGTTACAGTTGTTGTTTATGACGAATGTGAACGCATTCAGTGCTTACACATTAACGTTGATTGTGATCATAACCAACGTTTCGTGTCCATCAGCATTAGTCAGTTTTGTTATTTGATATATGTTTACTCAGTTGAAATGAACATTGATTTCACCTAAGAGAATTATCTTAAGTTTAATATTTTGTTCTATGCAATTAATAATGACTGGGGAAAATTTTGTCCATGTTCTCCTTATTGCGTGCGCATCCTTCTTTTGACAAAAAGACGACAACAAGGAATCGTTTGAGATAGAAAATTGCTAATAAAGTTTGTTTGTTTGTTAATGCTTTTGCTATTGTTCTAACAGTATTCTGTTTACATCGGTCACCATTGTGACTTGTTAATGAATAGAGAGACCTGGCCAAGGTTTCTATGGTGAGAAAGAACCAATATTCAACACGTTTCTGGTCAACCATTCTCATAAATGTGAAGCTACACTAACTTCTCTATCTCGTTCACAAGAATCAAGAAAGATTCTGAGCCTAATTACCATTTTCTAGCATTCTAAGACCTTTTCCTGTCATGATTACCTCGGCAAGTGCATTGAATTCAGGTGATGAATCCATAGAAAGGTCATCACGACCCATGTCTCTAGCAACGTCTAAGTCGTTAATGTCAACATTGTGCTTGCAATCTATAGCTCCTGAAATTTCAGGATGATGGTACAAGAGACAAGGTTGACCATGGGAAGAACTGTTGTTCCTTGTTGAGGGTCGAATCCCATGCAGGTTCCACAGTCAAGCCACTCTTTGGAGTTCCTCACGGATAATTGCCATATTACAAAACAGTAGACATTCTACATGCACAGCACTGCATCACAGTATAGTCCCCTGTCCCTCAAATCTTTAAAATGAGTAATCCACCAATCAGAAGCTCCTTCTTGCAGTTGCTCCCACCATGCTTCTATTCCCTGATTAGCAACTGATCGTCCATAAAGAAAGCTTTTCTCTCCTGAATAACTATCTCCTTCTTCATGTCATAGATAACGTTGAACACAGCCATTCTCACATTTTCTGTTCCCATGTCTCCACGACACAGTCAATGAAATAGCTAACTACAACACCGGGATGATAATTCGTACGCTCAACTTCAAGCCACATGATTTGTCTCGAATATCCGTCAATGCAACCATGTATACAAAACCCATAAGGTTTCAGTTTATCATATCCGTCCAGTTTCTAAATAAAATTTGGGCCCTTTGTATGATACTGTTGCATTTGGAGTCTATGCCTTGAGCGCCTTTGTACCCCTTCAGGGTCCATTGTTCTTAACGCATTCCTAACAAATTCTTTGCTAACAGACAATTTATGGTCAACCGGTAATCTCTGCTACATAGATCTGTATCCGACAATGCTTCCAGTTCCTTTTAGCTCCTCTTCCATGGCGTCTGCCATCTCATCAAGGTTGCTGAAGCATCGTCTTCCGAGATTTTTTTTCGCTAAGATTCTTTTAAGCTGTCATAGACTTAGAAGTATTTCATAATTTAAAAAGAGGCAATCAATGATTTCCTTATAGTTGAAGCCCAAATGGAAATATTCTTCAATCAAATGATTACAAAGGTCGTTATCCGCCATGTTGATTTACTTAAATGATAAGTGATTTAGGACTATGGCTCCTCCCAGAAGGTTGAAAAGACCTAGTGCCAATAAATGATAACACGGTTGAGACTTGTTCCTGAAAAATATTTTTTTCTTAATTTTTGACTTAAATTTAGGACTAGATATTTATTAAGAGTATAGCTAGACTTGAAATCTCTTTTCGGTGTAAAGTAAAGTAAGAATCAGGCTTGTTCTGCCTGTTGTGGTTTTCATAGCCTGGTTTTGTGTTTTTCGACGGATAAATTACACAATAAAACTAGCTACCTTCCCTCTACTCATTTTTTCAATTCGTTTACGAATACGGCAGTATTCAAAACTAAATTAAATACTACTTACCTTCTCAAGATCGGAATCAGACGAATTAGCCATCTTGCTCACAACTACACATGTTCGTACTTTGAGCCCGCAATAAAACTAGCAGCGGTCTACAAATAAGCGCTAGAGGAAACAGTCGCGCCAGGAAAAAAAGGTCGCGCGAGCGAAAAAAGGTCGCGCTGGCAAAAAAAATTAGCACCAGCAACAAAAAGTCGCACCAGTGAAAAAAAGTTGCACCAGCAGAAAAGAATTCACACCAGAAAAAAAGTCGTGCCAGCGAAAAAAAAGTCGCGCCACAGGTAAGAAAGTGTGCGCCAAAATATGATGCTGTAGACACACGTGTATGGCACTTACACTGCTCCGTATCTTTGTAAGAGACCATAAAATGTGATCAGTATTATGATCAACAACTGACATGATTTTTTTATTGAGAATTAATATTATGGGACCTGAGCAAGGTACAAAAAGGAGGATGAACCTTAAGAGAACCTAAAACTGTCAAGTGGTTGATGAAATGCACCACATGAAGAAAGAAGAAACAATAATGTCCACCGATTTTCAATTAGATGCTCATGGGGATTTTCTGGATTTGAATTTAAGTTATGTGGAATTGCAATTGAGTATGACTGATAATAATAACTTGGCGAAGACTGCTGATATTACCGACACCATGATTGCACCCCTGAACAATTTTGCTTGTTCTATCTTCAAACAAATTAACATGAAATTCAATGGAACTCTGGTCAGCTAACAAACAAGACACCTACCATTAGAGAGCTTATATGGAAACTCTATTGAAAACAACAGATGCGACAGTGAAACGATCTTAGTTCCCCAAGGATGGTATAATCACATCACTGCAGTAAGCCAATACACAGCTGCAAATATCAAAAATGATGATGCACAGTGCACAGCCCTATCCCAGCAACACAAAGATGCTTTGAAAGCACAGAAAGATGCCCTAGTTCCTTTTGGTGCACAAAGAACCCTTTATGATAGTGTAATGAATATAAGAAGGTATAATAAATATAAGGAGGTGTAACGAAGCATTATACATTGTGTCATCACCTTTTCTTTCACTTGCCTTATTTTCACGATACCAAAATTTATTTACTGCATTAATAGCTGGACTTACAATAACAAATCAAGTAAAGAGAAAGTGCTGCAAATGTGCGGTTAGGCCAACTCAGTGATTATTTAAGTAAAAACTCTAGCATTTCTGTCTTAAAGCTAAGAAGGTTTGACGAATGAGTGACTGAAACAGGAAGAGAGTTCCAAGTTTTAGGACCTTAGTAGAGAATTGTACATTATTGGAGATTTTTACGGCACTAATGCATTCGATAATTACTGGCTGTTCTGGTAACATAGTTGTGAATGTGGCTATTCGTTACAAAAAGATTGAGAAGCAATGGGGGCAATAAATTATCATTATAATGAAACATGAATTTAGGGATTTCAAACATACTGAAAAATACTTGGAAAATATTTAAAAATTCCTAGTTTGGAGAATAAAGGAGCTGAATGGGCTCAATACTCTGGCTTTTGCAAATAATAAATTCTATTTAATTTAGATACATATGTGGACGATGTATAATGATTTTGTTGTATACCTCTCTTTCTTATCCAAGTGTGTACTGAGAATTATACTTTCGTAAGGTCAATTGTACAATTAATTTAACATACTTAGAAAGAAGCTCTGAACTGGACATATTTGGTATGATATAATATTTCATACCCAAAGAAGTTATTTATGACAATGTATTTGGCAAACTGCATTGTATGATGTGTCGAATATAAGGTGGTATAATGAGGCAGTCTTCACTAAGTATATGAAACGATATACTGATGTATAACGCTTTAGATGGTTAAGGATATACTTGACATACTTGTCCTTATCCTTGCATGTAATGAAAATTATACTTGACCATAGACAACGTGAAAGGTTTGTGGTAAAAGTAATTTCACAAATTTAGAAAGAAGCCCTCAACAGGATATATTTGGTATGACATAAGATCTTAAAACCCATAGACATTACTTTGGGCAGTATATATTTCAAACTGGCCATAATCTCCACCATTGACTGTTTTTTCTTCTGTGTATGTGTTGGTTACACATTCCAGTACAACAAGAATGAGAACAACTCTTGCAAATTATGGCTGTTTGGTCACTTAGTTCATTCTGTCCACTTCATTCATTTCAGCCATTTGGATTATCTTTGTTGGTTGGGCTATTTGTGCTTTTCATGCTGGTAGGAATATTTGAGCCAAATAGGTCATTTGTTACTTCTGAATTACTGGATGCTAATTTGCATCACTTGACTCCCTTTTACCTGTTTGATCATTTGTGCCAAATGGCTCCGTTATGTTGATTGGGTCATTTGTTCCAGTTTATCTTTTAAGCAGAAGTATCATTTACGTCTGCCAGAGTTTGAGGCATTTTAGAGGTGGGTATAATTATACTATTTAAGGATATCCACGATTGCATGGCTATTGATAGTTAGGTATTTTATATGATTACCTCACTTGCCTGACCACATTTATCAGAAGACAAAAAATGGGTAACTACCTTGTGATAACCAAAAAAATTTATTATTGTCCTTAATACCTGGACATCTAACAATAAACAACCAATGATAATGAATTAGTACAAATTGTTGGGCTATGACCAAAGCACACAATATGATAAAGTTATTTTAGGACAAGAAAGTCAGATGTATTCATACTTCTTTCATCAAAAAACCTCAATGGACACCTTAAATTTAAGGACCTGTAATCTGAAAATGCTATTGACTAGGACTCTGCACAATGCCTAACCTACAGAACCAACTACTTTCAATGACTGACATTGGAAAGCTGGTTTACTTACTTGGAACAGACTCCCCTCCACAGGTGTCAACCACTACTGGCACCATACAAACGACTCATTCACAACATTAACATTACAAACAAACCGAACAGAATGACCTAACTTCACTAACGGATCCAAACTGACCAATCATGACTGACCTATGCCACTCGAGTCTTACAGCCAATAACATCACAACAAAACTGGCCAACCAGTGTACACAGACCGGACTAAGTATATTCGACTGACAACAACCTTTCACTTGACTCTGATGATGACTTCCGCTCAGGTTGTCGAAACGTCAGTCACCACTACCAACAACAGTCCTTCTCTGGACTACACTCACCTGGACGATCAAACTACACTATTACACTTTATACACAGTCATACATTACAAATTGAAAATACAAATTACTTAGAACACTGAGGAATAGTAAAAATGAAGAGCCAGGAGGCTAAATAGCTGCCTTTTCTAACATGAATTTCAAACAGCTCATTACTGAAGTTACTCGACCATCAAGCGGAACCTGTCTTGACTTTGTATTGTCAAATTTTCCTGAAAGAATTAAGTCTATTGTCGTCAAAAACAATGGGCTGTCAGATCATTTGCCTGTATTTGGAGTTCGTTTATATGAGGATAACGCCAAGCGTCAAAATAAATCTTTAACGATTAAATATCGTAATACGAAGCATTTTGACAAATCCGCCTTCGTTTCCGACCTCAAAGAAGTTCCTTGGAATACTGCATTTGTCTTTGACGATTTAACTGATATCTTAAATGCATGGATGGGTCTCTTCATTAACATCTTGGATGCCCACTGTCCGTGGCAAGTAAAAAGAAAGTAGCCAAACAAAATCAAGCTCCATGGATGACTGTGAATATTTTACAAGCGCTTCGCAGAAAAGGATTCTTTACTACGTAAAGCAAGGCAAAGTCGTTGTGTCACGGATTGGAACTGCTTCAAAATCGCGAGGAATAAAGTTGTAAACATGATTCGCAGTGCGAAATATAAATACTATAATACCTGTTTCAACAACAACAAGGGAAACTCTAAAAAGATGTGGAAAACCATAAAATCACTAATGGGCGATGTATCAAAATCAGTTGAGACGCCAAATGTTGTTTTGGCCGAAAAGTTTAATGATCACTTCACTTCAATTGCTGATTCACTGAGGAATCTACTACCTAATGTACCTTATTGCAATTCAAAGGTTGAAAACTTTGTTTGTTCAAGAAAAGATCCGGATGTTCTTTTCAATATTCCTCCTGTTACCAAAGATTTTGTGCTGGGTGCTCTGTTAGGACTTAAAACAAACAAAGCTATGGGTATTGACAAGATAAGTGCAAGATATCTGAAAATAACAGGACCAGCTATTGCTTATTCAATTACTCAAATCTTGAATATTTCAATTAATTCTGGTGTATTCCCTGATTGTTGGAAGATAGCGAAAGTCATTCCGTTGTTTAAATCTGGGGACCGTGAGGATCCTGACAATTATCGACCCATTTCGATATTACCTGTTTTGTCAAAGATTCTGGAACGTCATATACACGATCATCTCTATAATTACTTATGTGAAAACAATCTATTGTACCCTTTACAGTCAGGTTTTCGGAAACACCATGGAACAGACACTGCTCTTATACGAGTCATAGACAATTTGTTATTTAATCTAGACAATGATCAAGTCAGCGGTCTTCTTTTAGTTGATTACAGGAAAGCTTTTGATATGGTTGACCGTGAAATTCTTTTTGCAAAAGCTGAATGCCTATGGTTTAACTCCAGTTGCAAGTAAATGGTTTAGTTCATACTTGACTGATAGACATCAATTTATTGCTATTGATAATGTGACATCTGACTCTACTCTTGTGAGGCATGGTGTTCCACAGGGTAGTATCCTTGGCCCTTTACTTTTTGTCATTTATATCAATGATTTGCCTCTACATGTTAATGGTGCTGACCTGGATCTCTATGCTGATGACACCACACTGACATTATCGGCAGATATCTCAGCGGTTGATTCTCTACAAGATTCACTAGCTGCTTCTTTGAAGGAAATTGAATGCTGGACGCACACCAATAAACTTCCTCTCAATGAAAAAAAAAGACTAAAACACTACTGGTCACAGGCAAACGCCTTGGGAAAAAACTACCAGATGGTTATAATTTATCTCTTAAAACTATGAATGGTGTATCATTGGAACAAGTACCCTCAGCTAAACTTCTTGGTATAGACATTGACCA